>JAHPZR010025733.1:0-15831 GCA_019787425.1 Platygyra sinensis
CGAGTTGATTTGTGATGTTTGCAAAACAATGCGTCATCACAACCAAAACCTTGGTTTGATAGTTTCTTTGTTGTTTCCTGCTCGTTTGGCGAGTTTGCAAAAGTTTTATAAAGGCAAGTCTGACGCGTTACGAGTAGTTCATGTTAGCATATAGTGCAGCGCGTGCACTTTTTCAAGTCCGAAGTCGGTGTTGTCAGATTGTGAACACATCGTGAATAAGATTTGTGTTCGTCTTTTGTACTGAGATCACGACAACCATTTTCACCAACCGTTCGTCAAAAGGCTACTAACATCATGTGGTGCTTCTTTCACATAGTGGAAACTTAACACTGGGCGAAAATAAAATTAGTCAAGGAGGTTTGTGACTCAATCGAAAATCTTTATTCGAGTTTCATTACAAGCGTCATTGGAACTTTTCTGAATTATTTCTCCTGTATTCACATTTTCAAAGCTAAGCTTTTAATAGGTTCTCGAAACATGAGTCAACCTTAAACATATTAAAAAAAAAACTAGAAGATGATTATAGGAGTGCGATGTACGTTTTCCACACCAAAGTACCCGAAGTCTAATTTGTCATGTTTTACTAGCCTGTGCAAAACACGCATGCGGCTGGCGCTCTCTCATTCATCGACAACAGACCATTTATTGGATTTTTACACAAACAAAACTTAGCAGCAGTCCGCGGACTAAAACCTATTGTCACTTATGGGCTAACGCTGCGATATCTCTTAACATATCCCACTAGTGTTTTTTTTTTTCCTCTGTGAGGATGGAAAAGCTGTTTAATCATCTTCACATGGTGAAATTTAGATAAGGAACAGCCGAAGTCAAACTTGAATCCAGCGATACAAAGCGGGGGACATAACCTAAATTGCGGCACTGTCTTCACTCAAACTGGAGCAACTTACGGCGTAAATACTTAAGCAAAATTCCAACAGCTCATAAAGGCATTGAGTTGTGGGCCACAAAAGCAGAAACGATTTCGGGAATTTCGGACGCCATTTCCCCTGCGCGACATCCCCAAAAATCCTCGCAGCAATGGTACGCGCGTGTGCCGCAGGCGATGGCGCAAGTTGTTCTAAAAATAGAAAAATTGTCCCACATCATGGCGCCAACCCCACTACTAGAAATGGCGCGGCGCTTACCGTCTCCCGTCCCTGATTTATGGCTCCTGCCTAGACCCAAAAAAATATAGAATTGAACCTCTCTGGTTCTGAAATGGAGAAATAGTATATCTTCCATTGTTTCAGCAGCACATAAATATGATTCCGTATAACTAATCGGAGACTAAGAGGGAGAGTACGTCTACCAATTAGAGTAATACAAAGATCGCTTCTTCAGCGCTAAACCAATTAATTGGGTTCAGACCCCCCCACCCCCCCTCTCCAAAACGATAAAGTGAAAAAAAAAAGCAACGAAATTCCTTTCTGCGCCACCTACTTTTTCGTACAGCCGGTTTCTGTCAGTTTTTGTCTGGGCTGTAACTAACTAAACGCCTGGAGGATGCCTATTACAAACAGGACTGAGAATTCACGCATTCAGGGCATAAATACGAAGCATACTCAAAGATCCCCGGCGCTACGAAAACTTTAGTCCTCAATAATTTTGGGGATGCAGGCCAATTGTGAGTTCATATGTTTCCCTGGCAGGACTAATAGGACAAACGATTTTAAACAAGACCATCTGCGAATACATAAAACACATAGTCTTCATTTGGTGCGAAAATGAGGCTAGGATATTTGTCCGCGGACATTATGTACGTTCCGAAGAAGCGCAACCGTGAGCTTCGGACGAAACAGATAATGCCTCAAGGACAAAATAATCCGAGCATATTTTAGCCCCAAATGGAGAAACTATCGTGTCTTTATTAATCCTTCAAATCTTTTTACGCAACGCGCGCAGTATTGAAAATTGGGGTATATTCTCGGTTTTATATAATAACCAAATCAATGCGCGCGCTCTGATTGGTCAAGCAGCTATCGGTTGTATTTGTGCCGGTAAACCCGACGGGAAAAATCGCGCGTCTTTCTGAATTAGGGTGTATATAAAAGCAATAGACACAAGTTTCTATGAGTTATAGGCTGATAAACCACCTGGGGATGTGGTAGAAAAACACCTCGACGAATTCCGTAAATCATCACTCGCCTGCGGCTCGTGAGTTTTACAAATTCTTCGTCTCGTGTGTCGACCAACATCCCGCGTGGTTTCTGCAGCCTTTTATAAATCCATCAAATCTTTGGCTCCGCGCGAATTGGTCTAAACGAACTACGTCACGTGAACCGTAATCTCCCCCAGCTAAAAACTGGGGGCTATCCGAGATTATAAACCCACCGCATTACTTGTTGATTGATTTTATTGGCTACTTTACGTCACGTGATCTAAATTGCCGGGACAGGTATCACGCAATAACCCCCGCCCGCGTCGATATTTGTCCTCTGATTGTTTCCGTCGAGGAAAAACAGTCAGCCCAAGAATTTCAACTTTTCTTTTCTCTTATTTAATATGGAAGGAAACCAAACTGGTGTTACTGAGTCTAGCGATGATACATTAAAAAGCTGATGGCAAGTGCTGTTCCGGAAAGTACAATAAAGTCACCAAAATACGCTGTCAATGTCTTTGAAGGTGGAGAAAGTCACGAGTAGACTTTTAATATTTAGTCCTACGTAAATTTAAACCGATTCATTTTACAAAATAAAGATTTAATACAATGTGAAACTAACTATAAAATAAACCAACCGTTCGCGTCCGACTTTAGCGTGGAGGAAGGAGACAAAAATTCCAGTTGCACTTGAACCATGTTGAAAACCTTTTTTACGCAGAAACCAGAAAATTCAGTGGAAGGAAAACCATACAGTCGCAGCTGGTCTGAATGCTCCAGAAAGTTTGCAAATTCGGCATGGTTTAACACCATTCTCTACTTCGGAAAGAGAGGCGTGAAAACCAACGCGAGATGAAACCCCAGTGACCTTTAGCTCAAAACAACAACAACCGGCTGAAGTACTTCATTTCAAGCGATGAGAGCGACGAAAAATCAGTCCACCTTCAAGTGCTACAGATTTTACACATTCCGTGTTTCACAGATGTAAATTCTGAGACTGAAATACATTTCTTTCTAGTCAAGTTTATGAACAGTACGTCGGAATATATGAACCAAAAGCGCTAAGTTTTCGAGTTTTGATCCAAGGGGCGTTACGAGAATTAAATTCAGTTGACAGCTTGTCAAATTTGGTCCAATCACAGTGGAAATAAAGTAGTTAAACCAATCAAATTTACTTTGCTCCCTCACGTCAATCACCGCATTCGCCATCAGATCACCAATGGCTTTTTTATCATCAGTTTACGAGCGGTTTTATTGCGAACTGAAAATTAATGGGAGGGTTATAAAATAAATAAACCCCTTTCTGGCTTGCTGGTATGTCGGCTGATAATGTCCTTGGCTGAGAGATTGTCCTCAAAATTTCACATTTGCCCTCGAAGCTTCGCTTCTCGGCCAAATGTTCATTTTTCGGACAATCTCTCAGCCGCGGACATTATCAGCCGACATACCAGCCGCCTGAAGGGGTTTATTTACGAAATATCCCCAGTTTTAAGCTGGGGGATATTCGGTCACGTGACGTGTTTAGACCAATCGCGCACGAGCGAAAAGATTTGATGGATTATAAAAGGTAATATATACATAATAATATGGGGTAAATTTGTAATATAAGGGTAAATTGAAGATATTATCATTAAGTTATTTTTGCAATGTTCAAACCAATTTGAAAGAAGCTGGAAGTTTCACGGATAAGGGATTTGATAAAGCTGAGCTAATGTTTCGTACCGTTTGTAAAAAGCTGCCCGCTTCTCAGTAAATATCGTGCACATTGTATTTATATTGGATCGCGTTTCTCATTGTTTTCTAGCAGGAATGATTTTTTCAGCTTTTCTTCCTGAAACAAGGTCTTCCGCGTCTGTGCTAACAAAATAAAGACAGATGTTTGGGTTTAAAGCGCTTCATATGTTATAATAAAATAAAAACAGTCAGTTGGTCTTCACTCGACGCTGTGAAAATGTTGCTGTTCATTGTTGCTGTGTGTTTGGGCAGGGTCTTGAGTTATTATCCAGAAGGTATGAACGACTGAGTTAATAGTTAGTGTTGTAATGCAATGAAGAAGGCGCGGCAGTCTCCTTAAAATTAACGCACTAGGTTCTGAATGAAACAGGCCAGCAAGGCTGGAGTGATGCATTCTGCATTAACTTTATTCTTGTCACGGTATCCCGATCAAGCCCCTTTAGAAACCTTTTTCGAACTGTTAAAAAAAAAAACAGACAAAATGTTAGACTTAACTGAATGGGGGGTCCATTACACTCCTTTCTAACTGGGATAAGCTCTGGCATAGGTGTGTGTCACCAGAGAGCGGACACGTTGTGGTTACCTTTATTGCACTGCCGCAAAACATGTTACGTCAGTATAGCCTAGCTTCTAATTTTCTGATTAAATTGCGGTACCAGTTCTCACGAATTCTGGAATATTTGTCTTTTTCAATTTTGCTGTATTTGCTGCTGTTTTGTTAACGTCTTTTTTGTCCTTCAAATCTTAACTCAAGACAATATTTCATAGCATTCCTTTAGTTAGCTTTGTATACGATTCATCACCCACTGCGTGCATGGACGTTCCCAGCTTCCACTTACTTTAGGCTTACCACTGGCAGACGATCAGGGACTAACTTACACACGTTGGGTAGAAAAATATACTTTCTTTGTTGTACTTAATTAGAGAACAGAGGAGTCGGAGATCCCAATCTGTTTGAAGGAGACATGATCCTGACTCCTGAACAAAGAGCCGCTGCAGAAGCGGGCCAAGACGTGGACGCACCGGCTTCTCGGGGCTCGATCAGAAGGGGATTGTGGAAAGGAGGAGTCTTGGTCTATGAAATTTCTAGTAATTTGCGTAAGTTGCTTATTCGACAATTTTAAAAAGCACAGTTCTTACCTCTCTTCCATAATTGGTGGTTTTCAACTTTTTTGGCGTTGTTTTTTACGTGTAGTTGATACTTTGAGATTTCCCACATATTTTGTACTTCTCAAGAATGATCCATGGCAAGACATGTACATTGTAAATAGTCGTTTTTAGCGAAAAATAATACCAGCCAGTTGGCTTAGCTTGATAGCTCAGTTTGTAGAGCACTGCACCGCAATCTCGTTCCCAGAGTCTTCGTTCCCCTTGACCAGCGGTCGGAAAACGAGAGCTCTGGGAGCAACCATTTTGAAATAACAAAGGAAATAACCGAATTCTGCCCATCCAGTTTCACGCAGTCTGCATCTATGGCACATCCGGTTTGCTCCCAGAGCTCTCGATTCCTTCCGCAGGCCAGTAGTATCGTGGGCTCTGGGGACGAGAATGACTGCACCGGTATCGCAGAGGTCATGTGTTCGAATCCCGTTCAGGCTTGAATTGTTTTCAGGCTCTAATTTCACCGTGACTCCTTACGTTGTGTGCATACACTCTTTTTGTTATATAAGAATGTTGTTTTTCCGGCCCAGGCTAAATGTTCTTATTTTTCTGCCGATTTTAGGCTGAAAATGTTCTTGTATTATTCTTAAATTATAGCTTATGAGATTTCCGTTTTAGAACTTACTGGGGTATCAATTACAAGTGTTTGGTATCTAGATCTGTTTCGCGTTACATTGTGCGCACGTGCTCCGTCGCTTTTCTTTGCTATAGCAAGTGAAGGTTTTTTCGTTTTGTTGGCTAGTTTCGCCGTTCAGGGAAAGGAATTATTTTATACCGTTAAGTTAGAAACATAAAATTGTATTGTATTTACAGATGTATCTATCCTTTTCAAAATATCAGCCTCAGCTTTATTCTTAAAATATTCTTAAAGTTTCGCAAATTTCAGCCTCGATATATATTCTTATAAAGTATATTCTTACATAAAAAATAGTGTAAATGCGATGATCAATCATATCTTCACATCATTCTCCGCAGATTAAATATATGAATTTTCGTATATTTATTTATATAAAGTACAAGATACAAATTTCCTGAATGAAACTGGTGACCACTTTTCTTAACGTCTTTCTCTGCACAGGCAGGAGTTCTCGAGCAATGAACGCCATTCGAGCTGGAATGAAAATGTGGTCTGACAACACCTGTATTAAGTTCAGAGAAAGAAGAGGGAACGAAAGAAGCTACGCCAGTTTTCAAACTGGGGGAGGGTAAGTCTACTTTTCTCATCGCCGCATGAATATCGCAAAAGGACTAAGAAGAAGCTGAGGGAAAATTGACGAATACTCGATTGGTAGAGTTACGTAAGAGTTTTCGATGCGTAGACATCAAATCAATTTTTTTATTAAGAATTTTCATTTTTATTGCAATTACCAAAAAGAAACACTAATTAATAAATATAAGTCTTTCTACCATGTTAATAATTAAATTTCATTCCAATATTACAATCTTGTATTCCAAAGTTTTTACACGCGCACAAAGATAACGTTAGAAATACGTACTAACATTTGATATAATAATAGTACTAATAATACATATCTATTGTATAGGTTTAATTACCCATTTTTTATTAAAATATTCTTGTTTTGTGATTTTACTTTCTATTTCATACTTAATTTTAATTTTGGCTTTAAACCCCTCGATTTTGGGAAGGGTTTGACTTCTTCGGCTGCAGTCCCACAAGAACAATTTTCCAATAATTATGAAGTAATTTAATAAATCAAGTAAAGGGCATTTTTCCGAAAATATCCCAAATAAAACATCTTTTAGGGAGAGGTGAGTTTGATGTTTTGATAATAGGTGCTAGTATGATGCAAAATCTGTCCAGAATTGTCTAGTGTGGCCGGAACAGTTATAAAAGAAATGATTTGAGGTTTCCGACTCAGTTTTACAAAACGTACATAAATCGTTGCATTTGTAACCAATTTTACATAATTTGGTATTTGTATAAAGAATAGAGGTTATAACTTTATATTGGAAAGCTTTTACATAGGATTCAAGTGCAACAGAATGTGGTAATAAGAAGATTTGATTGATTTGATCGATTGTAAAATCAAAATCTTGATTGGTGGAGTTACGTAAGAGTTTTCGATGCGTAGACATCAAATCAATACGAATAATGCAAAGGCAATTTGGATTCATTCTGGAGTCAAATTTTAAGATTATATTTTTGATGATTTTGTGTAGGTGCTCATCAATGGTAGGACAAACAGGACGAAGGCAGGCTATCACACTTGCCTCAGGATGCTGGACCAATGGAATTGTGGCTCACGAGATTGGTAAGGTTTATCGCCTGCCTGAATCTTTTCTTGTACCATATTACGAAAGTGCTATGATATTTTAAAGTCCCGCCGATGTATATGATAGTGGGACTGGAGACAACCATCCCTTCTGAAGCAAATTTACCGAGCGTTTACCTTGAGGAAAAATGGTCCCTCTTTACAGAAGCTTTTTTCCCTTTCGTAAACGCTCGATGCCATTTTTAATAGTTGATACCATAATTGGTCATCATGTACGCTTCTCGGAATGGAGAATGCCATACCTGCCCTAGCTTAGTCCTAGACTAGGTCGAAACTGGTTATAATTTGGTAATAGACTAATACGCACTCACCTAAACTAAGTAAGAGGTCAACACCACATCTTACTGGTTGAAATCATGGCGTTCGTCATCAGTTATGCTTCTCCGTATGGAAAGTGGGGGGCAGAAAGCCCTGTTTTTACTCAAGAACAGTAACCCATCTTCATTCGCTCAGTTTCTCCACTGAAATCGTGTAATTACCTAGGACTCAGTAAAACTGTGGAGCCTGCTACCAGATTCACACAGAATTCGAACTATTAGAACCGTTCTGAGGCCTTAAGAAACAGTATCAAGAAAATTGACTTTTTGGGCTTTTACTATTCATTGCTATTTTAGTTGTGTATATGATTAACGTTTTCTATTTTTTAGCTCAAGGTGTAAAGATTTGAGATTATATTTTCCGATGCTGACTTAAAGTTTTTTTACAAGCTTTTCTCATATATTAATTTATAACATCTACTTTGATTTAAGTGCAATACCTGCAAACTAGCTGGCAGGATTGGCAACTACAATGAACCCACCACTACAAATTCATCTATTATATTTACAATTCAGTTCCTAATTTTATCATGTAAAAGCACGTGTTCAGATTTGGGTGAGGTTTTTCAACCAAAGTTGCATCATAGCTTGAATCAGGCAACCTTCCTTTAGCGTTCTCCAGTCTGAGCATGCAGATTAACATCCCCCTCAGTGGTTTTCTATGCCTTGAATTTCTTGGTATTAAATAGACCTTTTTCGCTTGTACATTTTGTTTTCCCAATACAGATCATGTGATGATACTCAGGAGATTTGATCCTTTGTTTTGTTCATTAAAAAGGGTACATGCAAGCATGAATATGTCTGCATGTACTCTTTTTAATGAACAAGACAAAGGATCAAATCTCCGGAGTATCATCACATGATCTGTATTGGGAAAACAAAATGTACAAGCGAAAAAGGTCTATTGCCGATGTTTAGCAATGCGTCGGTGCAGTGAATCAATCTTGTTCCCAGAGTCTTCGCTGGAAAAGGGTAACGAAGGCTCTGGGAACGAGATTGTAGCCGGGTGAATCTGCTCCCGAGACAAGATGTTAAAAGACTTGCACACAAATGCATTTTTGCGATATATTAAAACGACGATATTGAGACAGCATAACTTGACCTCATTTTAGTCAATCGTTTAGTTCTAGAAGTTATCGCTTTAAAATGTTTGCCTTTGTTGGTTGCTTTCTTTGCGTATCTAGGTCACGCACTTGGATTTTACCACGAACAATCCAGGCCTGACAGAGATGAGTATGTCATCATCTATCGACAGAACATTCAACGAGGTACTGCAATGATAATCTCATTTGAACTCATCTCTACGTGATGCCAATTATATTTTGGAGGGGGTGGTCTAATTCAAAATATATTTAAGCTATCGCGTATAAACTTGTATAGGGGGAAGTATTTGAACGAAGCCTTTTATTTTTTGGTTTCAAGAACTTTGCTCCGTGGTCACGTGACTTGCCACACCCAATTGTTTACAGAAATTTAAATTCAAATTAAGAATAGTTTGCAGTTGCAATGCTTGACCAATTATGATTTATTCGAGTGGCTATAACCACTAAGTTTAGAGAATTAATCGGGCTTTGATAGATTTATTTCTTTTCTTTCAATAACAACGTATATCAATTGAAAAGGGACTGAAGCTAGACAAAAATAGGAAATAATGACTAAAGAATAAAACGTCTTCAAAATCCGAGTTTAGAACGGCGTATACCAAGGTAAGGTTAAGGTTTTGAAAGATAAAGCGAGTAATTTCTAGTACGTTTAATCATCTAACTTAAACAATCATATTTCTTTCATTTTAGGGCGTGGTCAGTCACGTGACCACATAACTCGAGTAATTGTAAGAAAAATAAACATTTTACATATTACTAGACAACTGGAATTAAGGCAAGATTTTATGAAAAATACTAAATTTAAAAAGAATGTCCAAAACATCACATATAAGCCAGACACATGCCTTAATTCAGGTGAGTGTGGCTTTTTTCACGGTTTTGCCAGCATTATTCTAATATTTCTAAGTACAAAAGAACTTTTTATGAACCTTTTAATGTGGCCCTGGCAAAATTGTTATAATTTAAACGCCTCCACATAGTATTTGGCCTAGTTTAAATTGTTTAAAAAGAAGTGTATTTAGCTATCTTCAGAAAAAGAGTCTATCTATCTGATTCCCATTCCCAGTTCAGCTGTGGGAACTGCTTAAGTGTTTGGTGCAAGTGGACAATGTGTATAAAACTGGCAAATATGAAAAGTAAAATAGGAAATCTGTCTTTTGATTTTTCCGTAGTACAGTGCTCAATACGTTAAAGTAGGGCGTAATATATATTGAAAAAAAAACTACACTTTAATGATTATCCCTACAAGCCTGTTTCGTGATCGCTCACTCTTCAGGGGATTTTAATGACAAGAATATTCCTAACCATCGTTTATATACTATAAAAGTTACATAACTACTGCTGTGGAGAATTTAAATTTTCAAATGTTTAGTTGTTACGTTGCAACACTTTGTTCGATCTTTCATCGCCTAACAAACATAACGAACTTGTATCTTCTTGCCGCCACTGAAACAAAACGTTGCTACGTAACATCTAAATATTAGCACCTTTAAATTCTC
The DNA here is from genome assembly GCA_019787425.1 of Platygyra sinensis. Classification (NCBI taxonomy): domain Eukaryota; kingdom Metazoa; phylum Cnidaria; class Anthozoa; order Scleractinia; family Merulinidae; genus Platygyra; species Platygyra sinensis. The sequence goes on from JAHPZR010025733.1 coordinate 10,207, forward strand.
CGCAGCAGTAATGTAATTTTTATAGTATACAAACGATGGTTAGGAATATTCTAGTCAATAAAATCCCCTGAAGAGTGAGCGATCACGAAACAGGCTTGTAGGGATAAAACTGCAGCTTTTTTCTTCTTTTTTTTCAATATAAAAAGTAAAATAAATAGTTATTCAACTAGAGGTAACTGCCCAGGGGGGGGAGGGGGGGGGAACTCTCGCGAATTTTAGATAGGGGTTTGTCGCGAAGGTTCATGATCCCCTAACCCTATTTAAGGACTAAGAACACGAAAACTTATACTCTTTTTAAGGTTCAAAAATTCGTTTAGGTGGGCGTTTTCACACTCCACTATTAGGTAACGCAATCTAAGGACCACACCAGGAACACAGTAACAAAAGGGTCAAAAAAGATACCCTATTTAAGGACCGAGAACCTCAAGAACCATACCCTATTCCGCGGCACATACCTATATAGCCCATATATGGGAGTAACCTCCCCCCCCCCCCCCGGGGGGTAACTGCTACTCCGGTTTCTTTTAGCATGCTTGCTGACCGAAAGGATAAGAAGAATAACTAATCTTAAACTGGCTTTATCTTTTTTTATGTTCTTGTGTTTAATATATTACTTCTAAAACCGCTTGAAGAGTTTCCGATTCTTGTTGTCGCGTGATCAGTAATACAGAACGGTGGCTACTAAGTCTATCAACACGAGAAAAAAAACATCATCTTTAACCGTTGGATGTGTTCCTAGCCAAATTCAAAAATTAACTATTTTGCAGGTATGGAGTTTAATTTCAACAAATACGGCCGTTCAACCATCGATTCCTTGGGAACTCCATACGACTACGGTAGTGTGATGCATTATGACTCGAGAGCCTTCAGCAGAAATGGACGACCGACAATTGTTCCAAAGCAACAAGGGGTTAGTTCTGCAGAACACTACTTAATACAATTTTTCCAAAAAGGATGTTAATTAAGTGGACACTAAGCGGCATTTGCAGAAATCTGGTCGTTTCCAGTGTTCTGGTCTTTCACTGTTGTTTAAGGCACGTTTAGTTCATAATCTGTCGAAAGGTTCGGCTTGGTCTCCATTGTTCTGCTGTTGCTTCTTTTAAACTGTTCTGCCTAATAAAAGTCTAGTTTTGAGAAACACCATTTATTAGAATGTCTTCCATAATTCATTAAAAATACAATTTAAATGTATGGTCATGTATGCCACCTAGTTTCCTTAACAATAGTTTAGCTTTCCAATCTCAGACTCGAGTAAAATACAACACGGCTTCTCATGAATCTGGATAAACCGCAAGAAACTAGTTGGCGTTTCTTTTTGACAAATGCTAAAATACTACAACTAAGTTACTATCGTGAAATATCGATGGGCGGCAACCTGTAATGTTTACAAGGCTCTTTAAAATTGGCCCAAGCCCTGAGAACAAAGAGGTGCAGAATTATTTAACAAGAACGAATCAAAAGGTTTTAAAGAGGTGCAGGTCAAATGGATATTGAGTTTGAACTGAAGTAGTTTGGACACACATGATGTCAATGTATTGTCTAGTTAATAAAAATAACGCTGCTTGTGGGTTTTCTTTCACTCATTCGAACACCACACGGCCTTAAAGGTCTTGCCAGGTTTACAATTGTACTCCCATGCAATCTTCAAATAAGCCGGCAGATACTGATTTCATTCTTGTGTGTGGCAGGTTACACTTGGAAACCGCCGTTACCTGAGCAAAATTGACATCCAGCAAATGAACCTGTTGTACAAATGCTCTGGGGGTGGAGGTGGCGGGGGACCTAATCCTCCCTCTCCTACAAACACCCCTCCAGGTTTGTAACTTGCCAAACTAATGAAAAAGTTTCAAGCAACACCGTAGATGACGTTATATTGTAAAACAGGTTATAAATAATTGTCTCGAAAGAGCTTGCTTTCGTGTTAAAAAGGATTGACTGACTGACTAGCTCGAAAGCGATTCAGCCGCCATTGTTTTGGTTTTCAAAGCCGGCGCTTTTCGCTACTAGTGGGCTATAACAAATAGCCTACTAGTAGCTCAACCAATTAGAACGCAGCATTGATAATAGACCACTAGTTGGATTTTACTAAATATAAATAGTCTTGATCGAGTTGTAGTATTTTTTTCAATTATCTACACTGTCCCTACTAAGCATGGTTGTGTTCACTGCCTTAAAGGGGCTCAGTCACGGTTAAACGGTCTGAAAAGTTTAGCTAAACTTTTCAAATTCGTTGTTTGCAATCCGTTTCGATCTTCTCCATCCTTATTTATGGTTTATCATTATCTCTCCGATGTTTTTCTATCTTTATTTTCAGGTTTCCTTCAATTTAACGGTAATTTTGTCGATGGTCAAAATAACTCAAAATACCGCGACTGTGCTCCTTTAAATATCCATAGGCATTTATAATATTTCTATCGATGCATTTTTTAGGTGACTGTCGTGACACAGGAAAGTATTGTAGCTACCACGTTCCACGTGGAGATTGCGAGACAATGGAGATCGTGAGACAGAAATGCAAAAAGAGTTGCAACCTATGTGGAGGAGGTAACGGTTATGATATGCTAAACTTGTTGTATACTTACTACCTAAATAAACGAGGAATGGACAGAAATTGTAGGCTCTTACTCACGCCAAAAGTTTAATTACAAATCTATACTCTTTTCTCTCATTCAGGAACCACACCTCCAGATACCGACATGCCGCCGCCTCCACCTCCACCAAATACTGAGATGCCACCGACTCCGCCTCCACCAGACACGAACGCGCCACCGCCCCCTCCTCCACCAGATACGGACATACCACCAACTAAACCACCTCCAGGTCTGTATAGACTTTTCCAGGTTCTCCTGGCACGCGTGCAACTATTTACAAATTCGTACTCTGTAAATGATTTACTAAACTTAATCAATTAAGAACACTGCCTTTCTGAAGAAAAAAAGGAAGAAAAAAGGTCTTCTTGTACTTTTAACTTCAGGGTAAAAGGGGAGGGAGGGAGGGAGTCTGTCGCGCCTTGTGTTCAGGACATTGTTTTCATGTTTTGGATCACGCCTCAACTAGTTATCAACTTAAGAAAAAAGATGCTATTCATATTCAGAGAGAACAACCCGGACTCTTTGAATCAACAATTACACCATGTTAATCTAAAATTATCTCTTTAATTCTCACACTTCTACGCTTTGCTTCATTCTGTTGTAACTATTAATTGCATTAGCACTTTCCGCTTATTATAAATTCAACTTCCACCGCTTTGTACTTGTATAACTGAAGATGACAGAAGCTCCTGTTTAAACATGTGTTATAAATTGGAAAGTGTAGTCGTTTTCTTTAAATTTTTCAACTTTAAATGATATAAATTATCGCTTTTTGATATTCTACCGCATGAGCCTCGATTGCAAGCTATTTCCAGTCCAATACCGAGAACGCGAATATTGTCTATTCAACTGGACGTCTTCCCATAAAATGGGATTTAATTATGATTAAAATATAGATAGTACCCTGCGTGCGCTCTGATTGGTCAAAAACCTGTCTTATCAGAGTATAAAACATAGAAAGAGCGTGTTTTATTGTTTTGCGCGTGTAAAATCTATATTTTAAAGCAAATGAAGAAGCCTAAGCCGTGTATTACACTGTGATAAAACACTTCGGTTATTTGAGAACACTCGAGAAATGTAGAAAACACTCGCCTGCTGCTTCTGTTTTCTACATTTCCCTCGTGTTCTCAAATGACCATCGTGTTTTATCACACTGTAATACACGGCTTAGGCTTCTTTATTTGTTAATTATAACATAGATAGGAACCTGCACGCGCTCCGATTGTTCAAAAACCTATGTTTTATCAGAGTATAAAACATAGAAAAAGCGAGTTTTATTGTTTTGCGCGCGTAAAATCTATTTCATAAAGCAAATGAAGAAGCCTAAGCCGTGTGTTACACTGTGATAAAACACTCCAGTCATTTGAGAACACTCGAGAAATGTAGAAAACACTCGCCTGCGGCTCGTACTTTCCACATTTCCCTGGTGTTCTCAAATGCATGTCGTGTTTTATCACAGTGTAATACACGGCTTAGGCGTCTTTATTTGTTAAATAAAGGGGGTTAGGTTCTAAAGAAACTGGTGCTGAGTCGGTGGGAGTATTACAAGATAATTTGGTTTTATCAACTGGGTTGATAATGTGAATTGGTCACCGTAAAGAGATTCGGAAGCTGACGTTTCGAGCGTTAGCCCTTCGTCGGAGCGAATCGAGGAATTGTGGCTTGTGTGTGGTTTATATACAGAAAGATGGATGGTTAGTGCCTGTAACATGAAAAACAACAGAATAAATTAGTTGAATGAATAGCGTTTGTTGATACCGTGAGGATTAAGAGTACCGATTTGAAAAATAATTTTTTTTCTAGAGTTTTGCGGCTTTCCGTGCTCAATGATGTAGCGAGAGCTAGGCCGCAGATTGCTATATGTTGCTTGAAATGATTGGGCAGATTAAAGTGACTAGCGACCGGTTTAGATGTCGTTTTTGTCGTCTTTCTCTACGTCGCGAAGGTGTTCTCCGAATCGCGGTCGCCTGGTCTTCTCCTTGTTTCGCCGATGAATAACTACATGCAAAGAGTGCAAGTTATACAGTAGATGACATTGGCTGAGGTACAGGCAAAATGATCAGTGATCTTAATGGATCGCTTGGATCCCGACAATTTCTCAAAGATGCAAATGAAGGGACATGTTTTGCATCGTGGGCGTGCACGTTTTAAAGTTCCGGGTTGATCACTCGTTTGGAATATGCACTTCTGACTAAAAATTTGCCTGTATTTTTGTCTCGTTTGAATGAAATTAACGGAGGTTGCGAAAAGATTTTACCAGTATCAGGATCATTTTGAAGTAATTTAAACTTTTTTAGAATGATAGATTTTACTGTGTGGTTGTGAGGGTAAAATGTGAGAGTGAATGGAATTCTATTATTATTCTCCTTCTGAGAGGCTTGTTGAGCTGACCTTTGTTTTTGGAGCGATGATGGCAGTGAACACCAGAGGCAGGAAAGCCACGTTTGTCGAAGAAATCGCACATTTCCTCTGATTTTATGGAAAAATCCTCACTACATAGACGACAAAGTCTGAGAAACTGAGAATAAGGAATGGAATTCTTGGCATGCGATGAATGTGAAGATGAATACGACAAATAGCTATGAGAATCTTTAATTATAAATAGTTTTGTTTGAGTTGTAGTAATTTTTTCAATTATTTGCACTTTCGGCTAGTAAGCATGGTTAAGTTCACTGACACGCTGTAGCTACTGTCGACCTAATAGATATGGAGCCGGAAAATCACGAGTTTGACACGTCTGTCAAGATTAGAAATGAAGCAGCAATTTCGTAGCATTATAGGGCAGAATTAAGGCTAGGGCCAAAACGTGGCTATTCCTCGTGCGAGTCTTGGCATACGTCTAACCATTTTTAACTTTAAATTTCCTATTTCCATCAATTTTACTAACTCTTCGAGAAAAGCTATTTAACCCCAAATACACCCAAAAATCACCAAAAAAAATTTACAAAACAGCCCAAACTATGTGGGATCAACAGAGAGATTTCTGACTGCTTGAAATGTGAACGAGATATTTGCGTCAAGGCCATAATACCCA
>JAHPZR010025735.1:0-2500 GCA_019787425.1 Platygyra sinensis
TCACAAGGCGCGTAAGAAACTAGCCAATCAGAAATGAATACACAGATCAGTGTATCCATGCGGGATATCAGAACAAGCTTTTGGGAGCCGTTGCGCAGACGGACTATACCGGGGATTTCGTGACACGTCCGGCTGCAACGCAGGCTAAGAAAATCTAGTCATTAGATTTTCTTTATAATTTGCATGCAACAAGCTTGTAACGATACTCGCAAGTTAGCGCTATTTCAATAATAATTTAACAAACAGATCTTTAATTATCCCTCTTTGAAGGTTTACTGGCATATCTTGAATTTCCTTTGTTAAAGTTCAATTTTTTTTCAATCCTCCAGTTACTTATTTCCTAAAGTATTTTCGTGCCAAATTTCGTGAAATTCTAATGAGTGGTTCTCGAGAAATAAGCGCCTCCGAGAAGTCAATTTTTCACTCAATCGCACTTTTTTCGACTTACTACGCATGCGCTGCATTTAACTGGGTTCTTTTAGCAACAAAGAAATAGCAGAGCTGAGTTCTTTGCATTATTACCTTTCTAGCACACCTTTGTAATAAAAGAGTAAAACCATCAATTCAATACATTGTGTTCATTTGTGAAGAAAAAAATAGTACAGAGAGCGCAGACATTGAGCAAATAAAAATGATCGCTCTATTTATGCCACGTTTGTTTTTATGCAATACTTGTGCGCGCGCTGAATCGCGTTAGCAAGAGCGCGCGCCAAAAACTGTGTTCGGCCACCTTAAAATGTTACAGTATATATACTGTAATAATAGCATAATATGTTAATATATGTATTGCCTCCAGGCCACCCATTGAACAAGGCGCGTTTTTTTTCTTTTTTCCGCTTTATGAGTAGCTCGAGGCTTGGTCGAGGACAAGCGAGCTATTCTGTAGGTTATTCCAGTTCAGTATTTTGATGATATAGCAAACACAAGGTATACGCTTCGCTTGTTTCACGCTGAATACTCACAATGCCGCATATAAGTCTTTACATAGCTTATTTCCTTGCTTGTCCGTGGCTGGCCTGGAGATCCATTGAAGGTAAGTGAAACAATGAACAGTTTCTTAATACGCCGTCTTGGCGGACGGAATTCGATGCATTTCATCGAATCTATACGGCAGCTAGTCGGATTGCATTTGGTGGCGTTTCGAAAGCTATCGAAAGCCCTTCATTAACATCGATGGAGGTGATTAGTGGCTAGTTATCATGTTTTATTCGGCCACGCTGTGATGTGACCTGTACGGTACGGTATGAGTTTGAACAGAAGCCTGATAAGCTTCTGGTTTGGACTTAACACTCGTTCGTGGCACACTGCCGTTGGTAACAAATGGCAGTTGTGTAAGGTCGAATATCACAAACATCACGAGGAGGGATAAAACTAATATCCAAAGCTACATTCGTGGAGCTGTTGCTGTGTTTGGCTGATCACAAAAGGAACTATAATTACAATGAAGATTCAGTTATTTAGCAATGAGTCTCTTATTTCCGTTCTAATTTGAGACCTTAGGCCCGTTTCAAACGCCGTGCTTAAGTCGTGCCGAACTCAATTCATTATTTAAGTTCGACTTTGGCGCGGCTGTAGCACGGCGTTTGAAACCATTTAAGAATTCGGTTCGACTCTGCCGTGTAGCACGGCAAGCTCTGTCGTGCTACCCGACTTTGGCACGGCATGGTTTCAAACGGCGTGCTATTGCCGTGCCGAACTAAATGAGTAAATAACTAAAATTATCATTTTGGATTTATCCGTTGGACCGCTGGTTCGTAATATCGTCTCTTTTCTAAATGCCCAGTGAATTCCCAGTGAGTGAATTAAGCTTGACCATGGCTCGACGTTTGAAACCAAGTCGTGCCAATGTCGTGCTACAGTCGAGCCAAATTGAATTTAGTTCGGCACGAGTTTAGCACGGCGTTTGAAACGGGCCTAACCTGCGATCAGGCGTCCTTTCTTTTTCGCGGCGGGAAGGTACGCCTGATACAATTACTTGAATATTTGTCTGTTGCTAGTCCAGAATCTGGACTTTTCTCTGATTGGTCAAGAAACAAAAGGTAATTATAGAACTAAGCCATGATTGGTTACCTGTGTGGCAGTGGGATTTCCGGTCAAAGAAATGCCGCGAGATGATGGGGACTGATGAGGCGAGCGAAGAGAGCGAGTTTTTGTCAGCTTTAAATGCTTCTCTTGAGAGTTTTTTTCACAAAACTCTCAAAGATGAACAAATATAATGCTTTCATAGAATCGTATGCCATGGGAGATATGTTTTGGCCTTGCTACCGACGGAATTCGGCAAGAGCGCTATATATCAGTTAATTCCAAAAGTGCTGTTTCATATGGGCAGTACAGCCAACGCCACATCAAAATTAAAAAACCACCGTTGCTTTTTGTTGGCTTACAAAGAGGAACGGTACCTTAACCAACTGACACGCTAGACGCACAAGGATAGCATTTCTTGTTCTGCCTCTGAAACTTACTCATTTACGAACGAAACAGAGGATACGTTTTACAAAAT
>JAHPZR010025735.1:12500-15797 GCA_019787425.1 Platygyra sinensis
CACAAGGCACGAACAGCGTGAATTTACATACAGTACTGTACAGTACGGCCGAGTAAAATATGGTTGATTTTGTAAAACGTATCCTCTGTTTCGTTCGTAAATGAGTAAGTTTCAGAGGCAGAACAAGAAATGCTATCCTTGTGCGTCTAGCGTGTCAGTTGGTTAAGGTACCGTTCCTCTTTGTAAGCCAACAAAAAGCAACGGTGGTTTTTTAATTTTGATGTGGCGTTGGCTGTACTGCCCATATGAAACAGCACTTTTGGAATTAACTGATATATAGCGCTCTTGCCGAATTCCGTCGGTAGCAAGGCCAAAACATATCTCCCATGGCATACGATTCTATGAAAGCATTATATTTGTTCATCTTTGAGAGTTTTGTGAAAAAAACTCTCAAGAGAAGCATTTAAAGCTGACAAAAACTCGCTCTCTTCGCTCGCCTCATCAGTCCCCATCATCTCGCGGCATTTCTTTGACCGGAAATCCCACTGCCACACAGGTAACCAATCATGGCTTAGTTCTATAATTACCTTTTGTTTCTTGACCAATCAGAGAAAAGTCCAGATTCTGGACTAGCAACAGACAAATATTCAAGTAATTGTATCAGGCGTACCTTCCCGCCGCGAAAAAGAAAGGACGCCTGATCGCAGGTTAGGCCCGTTTCAAACGCCGTGCTAAACTCGTGCCGAACTAAATTCAATTTGGCTCGACTGTAGCACGACATTGGCACGACTTGGTTTCAAACGTCGAGCCATGGTCAAGCTTAATTCACTCACTGGGAATTCACTGGGCATTTAGAAAAGAGACGATATTACGAACCAGCGGTCCAACGGATAAATCCAAAATGATAATTTTAGTTATTTACTCATTTAGTTCGGCACGGCAATAGCACGCCGTTTGAAACCATGCCGTGCCAAAGTCGGGTAGCACGACAGAGCTTGCCGTGCTACACGGCAGAGTCGAACCGAATTCTTAAATGGTTTCAAACGCCGTGCTACAGCCGCGCCAAAGTCGAACTTAAATAATGAATTGAGTTCGGCACGACTTAAGCACGGCGTTTTGAAACGGGCCTAAGGTCTCAAATTAGAACGGAAATAAGAGACTCATTGCTAAATAACTGAATCTTCATTGTAATTATAGTTCCTTTTGTGATCAGCCAAACACAGCAACAGCTCCACGAATGTAGCTTTGGATATTAGTTTTATCCCTCCTCGTGATGTTTGTGATATTCGACCTTACACAACTGCCATTTGTTACCAACGCAGTGTGCCACGAACGAGTGTTAAGTCCAAACCAGAAGCTTATCAGGCTTCTGTTCAAACTCATACCGTACCGTACAGGTCACATCACAGCGTGGCCGAATAAAACATGATAACTAGCCACTAATCACCTCCATCGATGTTAATGAAGGGCTTTCGATAGCTTTCGAAACGCCACCAAATGCAATCCGACTAGCTGCCGTATAGATTCGATGAAATGCATCGAATTCCGTCCGCCAAGACGGCGTATTAAGAAACTGTTCATTGTTTCACTTACCTTCAATGGATCTCCAGGCCAGCCACGGACAAGCAAGGAAATAAGCTATGTAAAGACTTATATGCGGCATTGTGAGTATTCAGCGTGAAACAAGCGAAGCGTATACCTTGTGTTGCTATATCATCAAAATACTGAACTGGAATAACCTACAGAATAGCTCGCTTGTCCTCGACCAAGCCTCGAGCTACTCATAAAGCGGAAAAAAAGAAAAAAAACGCGCCTTGTTCAATGGGTGGCCTGGAGGCAATACATATATTAACATATTATGCTATTATTACAGTATATATACTGTAACATTTTAAGGTGGCCGAACACAGTTTTGGCGCGCGCTCTTGCTAACGCGATTCAGCGCGCGCACAAGTATTGCATAAAAACAAACGTGGCATAAATAGAGCGATCATTTTTATTTGCTCAATGTCTGCGCTCTCTGTACTATTTTTTTCTTCACAAATGAACACAATGTATTGAATTGATGGTTTTACTCTTTTATTACAAAGGTGTGCTAGAAAGGTAATAATGCAAAGAACTCAGCTCTGCTATTTCTTTGTTGCTAAAAGAACCCAGTTAAATGCAGCGCATGCGTAGTAAGTCGAAAAAAGTGCGATTGAGTGAAAAATTGACTTCTCGGAGGCGCTTATTTCTCGAGAACCACTCATTAGAATTTCACGAAATTTGGCACGAAAATACTTTAGGAAATAAGTAACTGGAGGATTGAAAAAAAATTGAACTTTAACAAAGGAAATTCAAGATATGCCAGTAAACCTTCAAAGAGGGATAATTAAAGATCTGTTTGTTAAATTATTATTGAAATAGCGCTAACTTGCGAGTATCGTTACAAGCTTGTTGCATGCAAATTATAAAGAAAATCTAATGACTAGATTTTCTTAGCCTGCGTTGCAGCCGGACGTGTCACGAAATCCCCGGTATAGTCCGTCTGCGCAACGGCTCCCAAAAGCTTGTTCTGATATCCCGCATGGATACACTGATCTGTGTATTCATTTCTGATTGGCTAGTTTCTTACGCGCCTTGTGATTGGTCACACCTTTGCGAAATATTTCACGCAATGCTAAAAATAAATATGATCGCGCGCACCTGGATCGCGCGTATATTGTAAGTACTATTTTGCTTTGCATTGTCTGGTTTGTCTGTTTCGTGTATTTCTGCTGTCGCTTCATCGAAAAGCGAAAGGAAAGAGTGTTACCTTTTTGTCACTTCACTCATGTTTATGAAGGGCACTTCATGATTTGTTATGAGGAGGAATATTTAAAGTAGTAGAGCCGTTAGATCGTGCTATGGCAAGAGGTCAAGGTCTGCATGATTTCCGCTGTTATCTGCATGTCGCTTCGTTGAATTTGACACCTCTGTAATTTGCCATGTGTTAGTGAACTGTTTCGGTTCATTTCTATTATATTGCAAGTTATGTATTGCAAGTATTTGCTTTTGAGGGACAAGTTATAGCGTTTACTGTGAACGTGTTGCTTACTTGCATTCTATATTGTTGCACCAGGCCCGTCTGTGATTAGAACTGTTTGCAAGTACAGTTGTCGCCAAATTTACAAAAATAGTTTGACCTCCAAGAAATTCGCAAAGCGCGTTTCCTGTTCAGGTAGAAGATTATCAATTTCAAACTGCTCTCTCGCGGCTTTGAACGCTTTTTGCCAACACTCTTCTGTAGTTGCAGACATCTTATTTCCAAATCAAAGTCGGTCAAATGTTCACCAATGTACTTGGGAAAGCTGCACAAAATTATTTTTAGCATTACGT
>JAHPZR010025736.1:0-19190 GCA_019787425.1 Platygyra sinensis
TTTTGGGTGCCAAAATCCGTAAGAAAGGAAATTAACTACAATCACGATGGCAAGTAAATTATATTAAAGTAAAGTCTTCATTTAAAGAGCGTTTGCAAGGACTAATCAAACTGGCGGCACTCTATTTTTAAGTTTTTAGGAAGGGAAGTCATGACAGCAAGATAATATCTGTGTTTTCTCTGATGGCTGGCGATGTAATAAACTTTATCTCATTGTTGGATTCAATCGGAAATATAATGAATTCTTTTTGGCATTATTTTTCTTCATTATATTAACGCACGTCATAACAAGATAATAAATTATTTAGTTTTGATCTAGCAAAACCATTGAGCCGTACAAGAAAACCCTTGTCTCAGAAAAAGCTTTACAAAATGGTTTAGTATCTCTGGAACAGATTACGAAATTAGATTTTTGCTAGATTCCCACGCCGTCGCTTCAGAAATTTGTCGGCCATCTTCAACTATTAAGTTTGCTTTGTATGAAAAAGAGAGAAGTATAATGCCAATTGTAAGAAATTCAGACTTTTCGTAGTTAAAACACCAAGGAAAAGAAATGTCCGATAATCAAGTTTAATTTTCATTTAATTTTGTCTCGAAATTCCCGCAGACTTTGATGGGGTTTAGCGGCAAAGAACTTACGGTACTATTTTTAGCAATTCTGTGACCAGAATTCAGTTTCATTGGCTACCGCACACGCTCTGTCGTTCGATATAAGTTCGATCAACCAAACAAAGGTAACTTTGTTAAAGGGATCATCGCTATATTATTTTTTTATAAAATAACTGAGCCTGTATGCGCGTGCCCATTGGTTGATAGGTGTGTTTAGATGAGAGTATGTAAACACGGTTGTGGCGTTTCAGATTCGCGCGTATATTTAAGAATTATTTTATAAACGCAATAGAGCACTTTTTCCGTGTTTACAGAGACTCATCTTAACACTCGGAGGGCTTAAAGAATTCTCGAAACCCTCGACTACGTCTCGGGTTTGCATAACTGTCTCGAATTCTCCCAACCCTCCTCGTGTTTAGATGAGGATACGTAAACACAGAAAAAGTGCTCTATTGCTTAAGTGTAATACACGGCTTAGGCTTCATTATTTGTTAAATAAACTAAATTGTCCGTGTACTTCCACTTCCGCTAGATTCACCGGCCTTTGAGGTTATGTTGTCTTCTAAACATTCGGGGGAATGGGAAAATTCTCGAACATGACTTCTCTTGTTTGCATAACTCTCTCGAATTCTCCCAAACCTCCTCGTGTTTAGATGAGGCCAAATTGTAAATACGGAAAAAGTGCTCTATTGCTTAATTATAGCTACGCTTCACTTCAGTTGACAATGCCTATTTTCTGCATTGGGAAATTTGCTTCATAAACAGCGAAAATCCTTCTTCGATGTAGTGAAGGAATAACGGAGTCGGACGATAAAGGTCTGTTCTGTTATTATTCGATCAAGGCTTACCGGGTATTTTTGGATTTAGCCGCTTTTAAAATGTGTTGACCTGTTTTGTAATTGAATATAAAATATTTGACTTCTTCTGGCCCGAATTCCATAAGATGGCTTGGTTTATTTACAAATTGGGCTTTCAGGAAACATCGTAAGTTAATTTTCCCTCATAGGGATTTTATCATCTGCATAGCCATTGGGAATTTTCCATCCGCATTTGTCATCCGCATTTTTCCATCCGCATTTTGTCATTCGCGTTTTTCCATCCGCATTTAATCATCCGCATTTTTCTATCCGCCATCCGCCATCCGCCGCCCATCCGGTCCCCACTTTACAAAGACCCGGCTGCAGGTTCACGTGAAATTGGCAAGACAAGCAACACTGTGCAGTTAAATGGGTTTTTTGGGGAAAAGTTTTTTTTATATATATATAATTTGCTTTCTCAAAGTTTAACTTTGCCTGTGTATTTATTAGTTTCGTTCTTATCAATCCAATATGACGGCTTAAACACTCGATCGTAATTTTAGCACTCGCTCGCCACAGAATACGCCTGCTATGCAGTCTATCTTGACGGCCGCCATGTTTATGACGCAATCGCGGGAGTTAATTGGATACTTAAAAAAATTCGGTTTCCGATTGAGGACTGGAACTGACATCTGATCACTGAAGATACCATCTTAAGCATGGCATATGCATTTCACCCGAAAAAAAAACACGTTCGTAGAGTCGAGACGTGATTCACTGAAAAAAAAATGATTTATTCAGTTCCAGTCCTGTTTCTGGAGTATCCACCTAAGTTACGACCGGACGCAATCAGACAAAGGCTTGCTCCCAGGGTACTATCGATTTTCTGTTCGGAACTAGTTGCCCCCGCAGGGTTTTTGGCCCCAGAGGGCCAAAAACCCGAGGAGGCACCTTAGGACTCCCCGCGTAATAGAGAGAGAAGAAGAGAGAATGTAGGTATTTCCGGTATATAGCCGCAAAAAATCTCGATTTGATCGCTTGCACGCCCGCAAGGTATCGACGTTTTTTCCCGCAAACGCTCATGGGAGGCCAGCAAAGGGACACGGGCGCGAGGACTTGCGGGATCGGCGTCTTTGCCACGAGCTTTGTCCTTGGTTTAGATCTCGAGTTCAAGCGTCCCTGAAAAGCGTTTGTATTTGCCGGCCTCCATTACTATTTAAGCGCGATCAAATAAGTTCGCTTCGAAATGGCCGAGATTATGATCTAAAACAAATTGAAAACGCTTTCAGAGATCCTGAAGATGGATTTTGGGGGAAAAACAGCTCAGAGAGTCCTGAAGTATATTAGATCGAAATTCGAGGCCAGTGTGGTTCATTTGCGACTAAATAGCTTAATCAGTATAGTACCTTCCGATCGTCAGAATTACCCAAGGATAACAATAAGGTGACAGGCCTGCGCGACTCCCATTTACATGTAGTAGCCGCTTAGGAAGGTTTGCCCCTTTTGTATGGTACGATCGGAGGATCTTTGAATATTTCGCTAAGCACTAATCCTGTGTTTTCAGGGAGACATTTCGTCAGAGTAAAGCCGTTAGAGGTCCTATTTCTGTGTGGCTTCCGCTGCCGTATCCGCTTGTAATTTGCAGAGTTTGACACCTCTGTTTTTTTGCCAGTTTTTTTCTCTTGATATTGCAAGATATGTTTTAGGTTCTCTCAAATGTTAGCTCTGAAGGAATAAAGTTTGAAATATTCCTTTGGCAACTCGTTTATTTGGATGGCTTATTTTCACTGAGTAATCTTACAGCAGGGATCCAAATGTAAATGTTTTCCGGCGTTTTCATTGAGGACAAAAGGCTTGACTCTGATTTGCATATATGGCGACTGTAACGCGATACTTTTGTTTACATTTCACTTCTGTTGTGCTTTCGAGATACGTTTGCTCGTACACTCTTTTCTTTTCTAAGGATGTTATTTTTCCGGCCCAGACTGAATATTCTTAATTTTCTGCTGATTTTAGGCTGAAAATATTCTTGTATTATTCTTACATTATAGCTTATCGCATTTTCGTTTTATTTAGAATTTATTAGGCTATCAAGTACAAGTGTTTGGTTTCTGGATCTGGATCGCGTTCAGCACATTGTGCATGTGCTCTGGACACCACTTTTCGTAGCGAGGCCAAGATGTCATGTCAAAATATATTCTTATACTAGTAATAGTTATCACTAAGCTGCCCCCGCTTTCTTTTATTTCTGCTCATTGAAACAATAATATTGAACGTTATTGTTCTAGTCAGATAGTAAAAAAAAAAACAATTGTCTTGATATATATTTTTTTATATCAAGACAATTGTTTTTTTTTTAGTATCTGACTAGAACAATAATGTTCAATATTATTGTTTCAATGAGCAGAAATAAAAGAAAGCGGGAGCAGCTTTAGTGATAACTATTACTAGTCTAGGTTTAGGGCCAGAAAACGTTTTTGCTGTTGGTTTGTTTGTTTGTTTGTTTGTTTGTTTGCCTGTCAGTTCCTTTATCTATTTTTGTTGTTGTTATGTTATAGGAAGACCGGGAAATTAATATCATTAGGCACATTTATATCTATAACAGAATAAAAGAGTATTATACGACAAAACTTTGATTTCTATTTTAGTAGCTGGAAACTGTCATTTTTCTACTGACTCCAGAACCTTTGTTGTGACCATGCATTATGTATACAGGATTCGTATTCTGGGATACGGCCGATCGAATGCAGCCTTCATTCGCATTTCCAGGAATAAATTGAACCGACAGTACTCTAGGCTCGATTTCCGCCGCTCTCTCGTGTCTGGTCTACCCTCCACGAGAAGAACGGCTGGACGCGTGAGGGAGAAACCATGTCTGTGACGTCAATTCATAACTTAATTCATGGGGTGCACCTGGTCGCCGGAAACGTTATCTGATTACAACCTACGGCTCTATACATTTGTGCATTTGCCGTTCTATTTTTTTTTTATTTTTCCCTTTCCAACCTATTTTGTTTTACATTATTGCTGCCGAAGGGCGCTGCATGCACGAATGCTGTATTCTATGGAAGAGTTCGTTTTTTGAGTAGAGGAGCGCCGTTCGACTGTGGTTTAGCAAACTGGTCATGCATGTCAAGATCTGTCAAAGGTGACGTGTTGGTGTGCATGGTTTCTGCTGCAATTTGTCACGTATGTTTCGCTAGTCGGTTTGCTTACCCACGATGTAGTTCATTTAAAAAATAATTTTGTCGGGTTCACCAAAGACTGGTGTCGATATCCTTATAAATCGTAATAGTTCTATTTGCCTGACTGGTTCGTCTCTTGAGTTCAACGTCTAGCTTGATCTGACTCTTTGTTGACTTAATTTGTTACTGAAAAATGTACCTATCTTGGCTATTGACAAATCTTTCTAGCGTTTTTCGTTGTGAAATTTTAAACTTTCGTTATTAATTGTCCCTGAAGTCCTCTTGTATACCATTTATCAATTCCTCATCGTCTGCCATCACGGGCCGCAATTCAGACTGGCGAGATAATTTATGCCCGACAAAAATCTGCGGGCAGTTATCTGATTGGTTAAGACTAACAAAAGAATCCTCACGCGTCCAGCCGTGCATTCGGGGGAGGAGCGCGGGCTCATTTCCCGAAAAGCGGCTGGTAATCGAGCCTAACAGTACTCACAGAACATAAAAACGAGACACTTTATAATACTCTATTCTGGTATAGCTATAAATGTGTAATATTATTAGAGCGGCTTACATTTGGTCTTATCCATTTTCTTAACGTTTCTTTTTTTTTTGTTTTTTTTTTCTTATAGAATGGTGGTGATGCAAAAGAGTTAGCTGACGGCACAAGGGAGGGAATGCCCCCCTTCATCGTTTTTGAGGGAGAGGTGCACTCTCCAGACGACATATTCATCAGTGCTGAGCAGGAAATCCTGCTGAAGATAAATGGGGGGCATACCAGTGCCCTAACCACGTTACTGCTAATATATTTCGTTTGTAATATACAGTACTCGAAAGAATGCATGAACGTTTACACGTTCCTGCAAAGATATGTTCTTAATGTTTATGACAGCGTGAAACTGCCAACTAAAGTAATACAGCTTTTAAATGAACTGAACTGTTCGGGCGAATGATATGTCTTAGAGTATGTGTCTTCCTAAAAGCGTTATTAAGGGCGCTACAATATTCTCGTCAACTTGTTGTTGCTGTTCTTTTTTTTATCTAACTTGAGTTCTAACTTTGCTTAGAAGGGCACGGTTTTGTCTGAAACCTTTTATGTACTTGTTTTTAAATAGTCAGTCTTGAGTGTGCATCTCTGTAGCCAAGGGGAAGGGTGTTTTTCTCACTGATTAAATACTTGATTTAGAAACTATATGGAACCTGAGTTGTGGTCAGTAGTCATAATTGTATCTACTCCAAAGTTACTTTTTTCCGTGTTTTGTTCACTGCAAAGCGTGTTAACGCAGCACCTGAATGGTGTTGTTATAACACAACTGAAAGTGTCGATTAACTCAAAATTGGTGTCAAATTATTATTTGTGTAAATTTACCTTATTCTGGTGTGCACACAGCTGCACGGTGTTTCACCCCATTTAAGTGTCATAGGTACACTTTTTTAGTGTAAATGAAACACTAAAGAGGTGTCAAATAAGCATCATTGTGGTGTATTTTAACACCTCAATTGGGTTACATGAACACGCCTTCGGTATCAATGCACCCTTTTTTGGAGTAAAATTACCCTGATTCTGTGTTCCTATAGCACCGCGCAGGTGTCTTTCAACGCAATAAAAATAATACTTATTCGCAATTTACACCATGTTGGTGTAAATGTACGCTGTTATAGTGTTAATAAAACACTAAATTGGTGTTCACACAGCTGCAAGAATTTACACTTTTTTAGTGTTACCATAACACCCTCGATTTTTCTGTGTGGCATAAGGTTTATTTTTGTTCTTCCTTTCGCTCTGAAATATTCCAAAAACAAAAATAACGACAGGGAATTAGTGGTGGGTCGTAGGCAATTGTTTATTTCATGTAGGTGTCAATGGGTACACTCCCGACCAGGCTTGACTATGAAGAAAGTGAGAGACATCTGATTGCTTTATCTTAAGGCCTGTCCAAACGGGAAATATTTGGTGACCAAACATTTCACCGTTTGGCCACACTGTTTGATCGCGTTTTATTGTGTTTGGTCGTGTTTGATAAAATTTGAAGGCCATCAAACATTCGATGAAACACTGTCAAACATTTCTTTTGTTCTCGTGTTTGATGGGCGATGTTTTGTTCGTTTGGACAGCCGTATCAAACATGTTTGGCGCGCGCATGCGTACCACGCTTATTCAGCGACTTGTATCCATAGGTACCGCGTCTTGTTTACGTACGTCGCTCATTTAGTACTTTGAAGATGGCGAGCGAGGAAGAAGCTTTGGCGGACGTTGAATTTTAGGGCAATTAAAACGGAAGAAACACCGAGTCGGAAACGAAAACAAAGCAGAGGAAAGCTAAGGAAATGGAACGACGAAGAAACAGATCTTTTGATCGATCTATTGGAACAAAATGCATGTCTATGGGATGTATTTTCCAAGGATTATCACTTAAAAGATAAGCGAGATAAAACATTTGAGACGATGCAAGAAGAACTAGGCATTTCTATCGCGGACATAAAATACAAGATGATCACTGACTGAGCTGAGATCGCAGCTCGGTCGTGAAGTGGCCAAGACAAACCAAAAGAAATCATGACAAGGAGTCGGAGAAAATTATAAATCCACCTGGATTTACTGAGACAAACTCCAGTTCTTAATGCCTGTCATCAAAGCCGGAGAAAGCAAAGACAGTTTACAAGCTTTAGTAGATCGGCAATCGCGTGCAAGTCCTGATACAATTCAAATAGAAGAAGAAGAAGATGCACAAAACGACACCGAAAACCAGGAAAACGAGTTATAAACTCCACGAGCAAAGATACCCAAGTGAGAAACTGAGCAAGAACTCACGACAAAAAAGCATGCATTGCTGGACAGATGCCTGCATGTTCTTAAAGAACCTATGTAGTCTCAAGATAAGAAGCAGTGTCATTTCTTATTATACATTGCAGAAAAGTAAGCTTCCCTCGACAGAAGAACAAGGCTGATTGCCGAGAAACGAATAAATGACATCATATTTGAACTGGAAATGGGTGATCATTCCCAGCTTTCCCTCGTCATACTGGTTTTTCCATGCAGTACTCCTCAAGTGATTGCAGTCAAGGCTCCTGCATGGGAATGGTACAAAGCTATTCTCCATAGTACCACAATTTCGAAGAAACTTTAAATTTTAAAGGACACTGACATTGAATTATCACATTACATTTCAAAGGTTCCTGTTTCTGTTTATCCCAGTTATTCAATAATATTGACAAAATTAAATATTTTGGAGAGACAGTTGGGGATCATATGAGGTTGTTACTGTTTGGTACTAATAGTTGTTAACTTTAGTCAGATGTAAATTAATATGAAAATGAAATGTACATTAAGAAGAACATAAGAACCTTTTTTCATTACTTTTTAACATCATTTATTGATCAGAATATTCCATACAATCTATTTTTCCACTGGGAGAATTTTAATGCTGAGGTCTGACTTGGGCTGGTCCAAGTTTTTTACTCAAATGTAGTTATAAAATATGATTATTTGAAAGGATTTTTTTTCACTATTTTCAACATTATTTATTGATCAGAATATTCCAAATAATATACTTTTTCACTGGGAAAAGTTTTATGCTGAGGTCTGACTTGGATTGGTCCAAGTTTTTTACTCAAATGTAGTTTTACAGGTGACGAAGACAATTAAGCATTGTAGACATCAAATGAGTATAGTGTTCCTGATCAGTATCATTTGGTTTGGGATCGTATCCAGATGTAAAATTGTACTTATTGTGGCATTTAATATATTTTGGAATTGATAAAATCATAAGCATTTTGTTATGTTATTCAGATAAGTTTATTCAGTGGTAATTTGTAAAATGAAAGTGGTGTAATAACGACCAATTGTTCCATTTATTATGCACAGCTCTGACTATCTAGAGATTGTTAATGACGGGACAATGGTTGGTAGATACTGTTACCAAAGGACTGGACAGAACATTATTTTCACTGGAGACCAGATATTGATAACATTCCACTCAGACAATAGCCAAGAAAGAAGGGGATTCCGGATACATTTCACTCTTGGTCCACTCGGTAAGTACTTTTCCTGATTCCTAATGTTTGTAATTTTAAAAAGGTTAGATCGAGTATCTTTGCCAAAATTACCGTATACCTTTATATCAGTAATTTTCTTCAAATTTAAATGTTTGGTTAAATTAATGGTCGAAGAGTAGTCTCTTATTGCTGAAAAAAAAAAAAAAAAAAAAAAGACTTGAAAAAACCCTAAATATTGGCGAAGAAATGGAGGTTTTACGATATGGCCGGAAGTAAAATGAAAGTTCCCTCTTGAATGGCAGCCCTACACCTTGTATGCAATCAACCGAGACTAAGCACGCTCCGAGACGACTTTCGCTGGAAAATAGCCTTGTTGGCTAGTCTGTTGTTCAGTATTGTCAATGCTGTTCTGACTGCCAAGCATTTTTCGTATTAGGTGTAATTCTTTAAGTTGTAAGTAAACTTGGACCACGGAAAAATCCGAGGATCAGCGAAGAACAAATGAAAATACATCAATGAGGGAAGAAGCGAAATTTGGCCCAGAGGATGAAACTATAGCTGTCTTATCAATCGGGAAAAGGAAGGAGTCAAGTGAAGTTAAAAGTTCTGTAAAAATTCGGTAACTTGGCAGCTATGTTTACAGATCGAGACTCTTTTGTCAAGTCCGATATCGACGAATCGTCGGACTCATTGAGACCCCTTGGAACTAAATATTTTTTATCCATGTACAGTTGCTCCGCCGCGCTTTCTTTTGTTTGTTTTCTTCGTCCAGCCACTCTAGCATTCGTTTCCTTTTTCTTCCTCGCCATTTTGCCAGACCAGATTCAATAAAAACCGAACTACGGAAAAATTATCTCTTCGCTTTAAGCGCAATGCGAAACACAAGGGATTTTGGGCTGTTCCAAAAGCGCGGAGTGCGGAGTCTAAAACAAAAAATTAAAAAATTAATAATAAAAAAAGGAAATTTTTTAAAAAATAGAAATAAAACAATTTAAAAGTGAACTAAAAGAATGATTAAATACATCAATAAACTAGAAGTAGAAATTTAAGAAATAAAAACAATCATTATTAAAAAAATTCAAGCTGCCTGAAGTGGTCTGTTCATATCGCGTATAATTCATTCAGTCCAAATGTTATATCTAACTCGCGATTTTCTTAGTTAGCAGTTCACTCTTACGGTAAAAAAATGTAAAGAACAGTCCAGTTTTAACCATGTCTAGAAAATGTGAGAAATTACAACTTCGGTTTTGTTGGAAAGCCGCGTGTTGCCTCGAAACAAACTCATGCTTTGCTTTCCAAAAATAAACTGCCCGTGTGAATTAACCCTTGAACCATTCAACAAATTGTCAACTGCGCGTCCTATAGTTCTCGCAAAGCTCAAACTAAAACCTTGAAAAAATATTCAGCGCTGAAAAATAGTAAGATAAAAATGTAGATTGATAAATAACGAAACTAATAAATACACAGGCAAAGTTAAACTTTGAGAAAGCAAATTATATATATATAAAAAAAACTTTTCCCCAAAAAACCCATTTAACTGCACAGTGTTGCTTGTCTTGCCAATTTCACGTGAACCTGCAGCCGGGTCTTTGTAAAGTGGGGACCGGATGGCGGCGGATGGCGGATGGCGGATAGAAAAATGCGGATGATTAAATGCGGATGGAAAAACGCGAATGACAAAATGCGGATGGAAAAATGCGGATGACAAATGCGGATGGAAAATTCCCAATGGCTATGCAGATGATAAAATCCCTATGAGGGAAAATTAACTTACGATGTTTCCTGAAAGCCCAATTTGTAAATAAACCAAGCCATCTTATGGAATTCGGGCCAGAAGAAGTCAAATATTTTATATTCAATTACAAAACAGGTCAACACATTTTAAAAGCGGCTAAATCCAAAAATACCCGGTAAGCCTTGATCGAATAATAACAGAACAGACCTTTATCGTCCGACTCCGTTATTCCTTCACTACATCGAAGAAGGATTTTCGCTGTTTATGAAGCAAATTTCCAATGCAGAAAATAGGCATTGTCAACTGAAGTGAAGCGTAGCTATAATTAAGCAATAGAGCACTTTTTCCGTATTTACAATTTGGCCTCATCTAAACACGAGGAGGTTTGGGAGAATTCGAGAGAGTTATGCAAACAAGAGAAGTCATGTTCGAGAATTTTCCCATTCCCCCGAATGTTTAGAAGACAACATAACCTCAAAGGCCGGTGAATCTAGCGGAAGTGGAAGTACACGGACAATTTAGTTTATTTAACAAATAATGAAGCCTAAGCCGTGTATTACACTTAAGCAATAGAGCACTTTTTCTGTGTTTACGTATCCTCATCTAAACACGAGGAGGGTTGGGAGAATTCGAGACAGTTATGCAAACCCGAGACGTAGTCGAGGGTTTCGAGAATTCTTTAAGCCCTCCGAGTGTTAAGATGAGTCTCTGTAAACACGGAAAAAGTGCTCTATTGCGTTTATAAAATAATTCTTAAATATACGCGCGAATCTGAAACGCCACAACCGTGTTTACATACTCTCATCTAAACACACCTATCAACCAATGGGCACGCGCATACAGGCTCAGTTATTTTATAAAAAAATAATATAGCGATGATCCCTTTAACAAAGTTACCTTTGTTTGGTTGATCGAACTTATATCGAACGACAGAGCGTGTGCGGTAGCCAATGAAACTGAATTCTGGTCACAGAATTGCTAAAAATAGTACCGTAAGTTCTTTGCCGCTAACCCCATCAAAGTCTGCGGGAATTTCGAGACAAAATTAAATGAAAATTAAACTTGATTATCGGACATTTCTTTTCCTTGGTGTTTTAACTACGAAAAGTCTGAATTTCTTACAATTGGCATTATACTTCTCTCTTTTTCATACAAAGCAAACTTAATAGTTGAAGATGGCCGACAAATTTCTGAAGCGACGGCGTGGGAATCTAGCAAAAATCTAATTTCGTAATCTGTTCCAGAGATACTAAACCATTTTGTAAAGCTTTTCTGAGACAAGGGTTTTCTTGTACGGCTCAATGGTTTTGCTAGATCAAAACTAAATAATTTATTATCTTGTTATGACGTGCGTTAATATAATGAAGAAAAATAATGCCAAAAAGAATTCATTATATTTCCGATTGAATCCAACAATGAGATAAAGTTTATTACATCGCCAGCCATCAGAGAAAACACAGATATTATCTTGCTGTCATGACTTCCCTTCCTAAAAACTTAAAAATAGAGTGCCGCCAGTTTATTAGTCCTTGCAAACGCTCTTTAAATGAAGACTTTACTTTAATATAATTTACTGCCATCGTGATTGTAGTTAATTTCCTTTCTTACGGATTTTGGCACCCAAAATTTTCCATCCGCATTTTTCTATCCGCCATCCGCGGCCATCCGGTCCGCTCTTTACAGAGACCCCCTGCAGCCATGTATTTTTTAATTAATTAATTTATTTTTTTGTGATTATTATATGCCCGGCAGCCAGACAAGGTCTTGTAGAGGGCTTCCAAAAATTATGTTCTTTTGCAAGATGACGAAATATTTGAGTTTGGGCATAGTGGTATGGTATCCGCTTATATTGGCAGTTAGAGAAATTTATTCAATTTCGACAAAAAGTTTCTTTCAAACCTGTAATAAAAAGATGTGATGTTTCTTTGGAAAAGCCATGCAATTCTAAAAATTATTGTAGATTTGAAGTGGACGATTTTTCCAAGCTTGTGCATACTAAAAATTTGCAAGACTTTCCTCTTATCTGACTGCTGGTCACAGTCTCAAATAGACTGTATGCCCGGCAGTCAAACATGATTGTTCACTGAATGCCCACAGAATGTCTAGGCGAAACGTATTGGGATAGGGTCTGCCGGATTATGCCGGCATAATTTTGAGCACAAACTGTATATCTGGAGCATCAGGCATAATGGTGGCATAATACTAATATTTTTGCAGCATAATGCTGTTGTTTCTGAAAATTGTGAGAATTGTATGCAAATTTTGCCAGCAACTAGCGCTCGAGAATGTACAAAGTTGACTGATGAAAGTGGGAATATTTTTGGACCTTAATACCTTAAACTCGTACCCAGTGCATTTTGGTATAATTGAAGGCATGGCTACCTCTTTATGCCAGACTTCCAAGCTTGTTTATAGTTCGTGGATTTGCATTATTGGCACTTGCTCATGAAATGTTTATTTTGAAACTGAATAATTATTGTCTAACATTTCTCTCAAAATTGAAGACCAGGAATGAGTATGAGCCTATGGCGGCTGGGGTGGAAGTGTCATTTTAGTCCGGTATAATTTGAGCATAATACCTCTAGCCGAGCATAACTTTGAACATAATACCCTGGTTTCATGGGTGACGGCGAGAAGCATAATACTCAATTTTCGAGCATAATCCGGCAGACCCTATATTGGTAGTATTCGATGTTTGTTCTGAAATGCAAAGCGATTGTTCAATTTATTCTGGAATGGCAATAGAGGAACTCTCAGGAATGCTCCGAGCTTTTTGACTGTCGGTATTTTGTCTACTTGAGACTCCTTGAGACTGTGACCGCCGGCAGTCTGATCACGCAATAATAGCTAAATAATCGAGAACTAATGGCTAAATAATCGAGAATCAATTTTACAAGCTCGGAGAATTTGTCCACTACAAATCCAAAGTAACTTTTACAATCGTTTTTTTTTGTGTGTGTTTTGTTTTGTTTTTTTTTTTTCTGAACAAACATCAAATACTCTCGGTACGTTTCGACGACACTTTCTGTGGGAATTCGGTGAACAATTTGGACTGCCGCGCATTTACTAGTCCATTTGCGAAAAACGGCGAGCGAAAAAATATGGGCGAAGTGCGAGGAGAGAAAGCACTTCCCCCCCCATTTTTTTCGCTTGCCGTTTTTCGAGCTATGCGCCAACTAACTAAACGTCTTGAAGAGGCTAACTTATTCCTAGTTACCCATGTTTCAATTATTTTCCGACCCAAACAGGATAGGCTCCTGCCCAAATCATTTTCAGGTGGTGGATAGCATCTTTTAGGATATTTTTACTGTGTTTTGTGTTAAAAGCCTTTAAGTACTGTGTACCAACTTAACCTTATATATATATATATATTTCCAAATTGAAATCGGTAATTCTCTACCAGAGATGATATTAAATTCCAACAGGGAAACTGAAAATACATGGCCGCAGTTGCAAGTGGAATTGACGAGACAAATGTTTTTAAATGTTTTTTTTGGGGAAAAGATTTATTTTTATAATTTGTTTTCGCAAAGTTCAACTTTACCTGTGTCTCTTCATTTGTCAATCTCCTGTCAATCTACATTTTTATCTTATAATTTTTCAGCGCTGAATATTTTTTCAAGGTTTTAGTTTGAACTTTGCGAGAACTTTAGGACGCCCAGTTGACAATTTGTTAAACAGTTCTTGGGTTAATTCATACGGGCAGTTTAGTTTTGGAAAGCAATGCGTGAGTTTCTTTCGAGGAAACACGGCTTTCCAACAAAACCGAAGGTGTAATTTCTCACATTTTCTAGACATTGTCAAAACTGGACTGTTCTTTACTTTTTTCGTAAACCACGAGTCAAATATACCATTTAGACTGGATGAAATATACGCGATATGAACAGACCACTTAAGGCGGCGTGAATTTTTTAATAATTTTTATTTTTATTTTTTTAAATTTCTGCTTCTAGGTTATTTATGTATTTAATTATTCTTTTAAAGTGCCTATGAAATGAAATTTTAGCCCCCTTTTTTAATCCAGAAAATTGAAGTCTAAGTTGCACTGATTCACAATTTTTGAATTTAAGCTCTGGTCCGGCGCGCAAAGTAATTTTTTATCCCTCCAAAGTTGGCAAAAAATGCAATTGTCGTTTTCTGCGGCGTGGGACTAGTGACGTCATAAGGTGTGTAAATTTTGATTGCTTCACTTCGAGTCAGTGTATTTCCTATAATGTTAGCACTCACTGAGCCGTCTTTTTGGCGGTTTTATTCAGTGGAAAAAGGCCTCAGATGATGAATTATCCAGTAACACATCATCTTCGTGTGATGTTGATTCGCTGCAACTAGCGGTAGAAGGGGAAGGCTCTTTTAATTTGATCGTTCAGCGCTATCGATTCGGGTCGTGGAAGAATACTTGACGGAGGAAGATAAGGATGACAAAGATGGTATACGCTTTGCAACCTTAGAATCTCGAATCAAAAACAAGGAAACAGGCTGAAATTGGTAAACCATAAATCTGTCATGACCTCGATGTATGAAAATGGTGAAAGCGTTGTTCGCTTTGGCAAAATATTTAACCTGATTTAACCACCTGGGTCGCGGTTTTGTTGCAAATCTTACACACATGTTGCAAACATCAAGTTTCAAGCAAACGCATGTTCTAGTTGCTTCAAACAGTATAAATACAGTATAAATGGATAAATACTCGCCCGCTCGTTGGGTGTCACGACCGACCGTGTTATTCCGCGGATTGCTTCAAGTCTTCTTGTTTACATTTGGTCGTTTATACAATGTCCTGTTCGTGAATGTGTCTTGTTCTGCAACGTGACTCCCGAGCAAAACATCGGGCTAGCCGAACGGCTTGGCTCGAATGGTGATAAATTTGGTTTATAGTTATAAGGCAAACCAAACACAATTCGGCGCTCCCACGATTCCAATGCAGTGTACTATTTTCCTGATCCTTCCAACGTGGGCTGTTTTTTCTTCCCTTTCTCTCTCCCTTTCTCCGCAGATCCTACCTATATCAACATGGCTAAATTGCAGAATACCCCGGTACTTTTTCTTATTTACGCTTAGCCGCGTAGCCGGCTACGTCCGCCACAGAGAGTGGCTACGCGTAGCCAGCACATAAGAAACTACCTCGTTCTATGATCTAGGCTCCACGACAAAACATCGCGAACATCGGTACCCTTACCTTTTATTTTGACGCGTAGCCAGCACATAAGAAACTCCCTCATTCTATGATCCTACCCAAGAGAAACTTGACGCGTAGATTCGAGGCTCTTCTCCCCCGCCTCGATTTCACAGGGGTATTCTGCAGTTGCTCCAACAACATCTCGACGAACGTTTTAAACAAGACGTCTTGAAGCAACCCGAGGCAAACACGGATTTATTTGTTTGTTTGGCTCTGAGTTATTAGAAAAGCTCTGTTAGAACAAATTTCCCTATATTTGCTATCGCATATTCGCATTAGGATTATCGTTCTAACATGTCCTGATAACATGAATGTTACAAGTCTGCAAGAAATCATCAGCCGAAATCATGCGTGCCTGCAAAATCACACAAATCACAATGTTGCGAGGCCAAAATTATTTCAAATGAAATCTTCGCTCCCTTTCAGTTTGTTCCTGTTCGTGCGAAGACTCGAGAGTACTACCACTAAATCTTTATGAGACATCTCCACTGCAGAGGATCTCTACTGTTTAAAAGCCGTCGATAAACACTTTGTTCGAAATGGAGGGAACAACACAGTCGCATTCGTCGCTTTGCAGTTGGGCCAGTGTATCCGAACACACCGCTGATGACAATGTGCTCTTTTGACTTCGGCTTTCGAAAATATAAGCAAGACGGTGCCTTCGGTGTAAGTGGTGCTTTGCAGCTCGCGAAAAGAGGCCCCTCGGTAGCGAAAAACTTCCCACTCCTTCGCTTATTCCTCTCAGATGCTTTGATGACTTGAAGGTTTTACACAACTTACGACGTCAACTGTACTAAATTGTATATTTTGACCGCGTGCGGAATGCCGTACATTTTGACACGAATTGGCCAACTCTGAAGCTCGAGAAAAAATTCGTAAGCGCATGCCCGAAGCCCAAACTCGAAAATTACGAATCAGAGGATCATAGACTTATATATTTCCGAATAAAAAAGTATGCGAAAATTTCATTTCATAGGCACTTTAATTCACTTTTAAATTGTTTTATTTCTATTTTTTCAAATTTCTCTTTTTACCTTTTTAAGATCATTTTGGAGACTCCGCGCTTTCGGAACAGCCCAAAATCCCTTGTGTTCCTCATTACGCTTAAAGCGGAGAGATAAATTTTTCATAGTTCGGTTTTTATTGAAGCTGGTCTGGCAAAATGGCGAAGACAGCCGGGATTTTGGAGATTCGCACTAAAATTTGGCCGTCGGTAAAACCAGGAACATGGAACATCCCGGAACATTCCGGAACATTCCTGAACATCCCGGAGCATCGAATAATTATGACAATTATGAGAAAATATATAAAGATAAATTTTCGAACATAAAATAAAACAATATCAGCTCGAAATATGAAAAGATATATTGGGGACTAGGGTATTCCATCAATTGACCACAATAAGTGCAGGCTCTTCTTTCCCGCCAATTGCGTCACGTGACCTTACAGCGCTCTGTTTTTCGGCACAAACATTGTTGATCCCCGCTTTCTTCAACATCTCAGGTGTTCGTAGGAGCATAATCAGTTGTTTGCTCAGTTTTCGCGCTCTCCGCTAGGACCGCCTGGCACTTTTTATGACCCACCAAGTGCAGACCCGGCCTTTCTGTGAACCCAAGTAACAAGCAAGTTATTCATAAACTAGAAGCAATCAAGGATTAGAGCAGTGCGTGCGTGGGAAGATGTGAAAACCTGATAAACCGCATATCATTACAAACTAGAAGTGTAAGCTTTTTTCGTGTAAGATTCTCGGACCAAAAATGTTTTACTTCACTGATAGGTTTCACCAAGATAGGTTTCACCACCACAACCATGAACGATATCCGTTGGAATTCCTTGCAACTGACTTTCAACATCCATAACAAAATTATTTCACTTCGCGTGATTGACCAAAACCGGACACTGCACATGAAAAGTCTGTAACACCCGCCAGGAAATGAGATATGACTTAGGCCATGTTTACAAGGAGGTAAGGTAGCTCTACAATTGTTACGCTTCGGTCACTTTGTAAGTAAAGCACAAACAGATAACAAAACTGGAAAATAATTTATTTCTAAAGCAAAAATATAACAAATTGTGAAAGAACTTCATGTTTTCTGGGTCACAATTCGCTGAATTTGTCGGTATTGTGATCATACTTTGCTTTTCGGAGTCAAAATAGAGTTGTCCCGGGTAGGCGAGTTGTCCCTAGCAGAGCATTTACAAGGCGCTAGGGTTACCCTAGCGCCATGGTAGCCCTAGCAGTCAGCTAGGGTAACCCTAGCTGCCTTGTAAATGCGTCGTTGAAAATAAGAAGAAATGTGCGAGTGCCAGGGTAACCCTCTAGCTAGGAGGGTTATTTTTTTTTTCAACTACTATATATACCTTTTATTTTAGGCTTGCTGCACAAAGTTGGTTGGGCTTTGGAGAAGCAAATCAGCAGGTCTTCAGCTATGCGCCATGCTTGAATAAGTTAATATAAAACTATACGTCCTTTGTTGTCTCAGTACTCGTTTATAAAAGAGAGGGAGGGGAGGGGAGGTGCTTATTCGAGGTTAGGCGCTTTTGTAAATTTTGGCCAATAGTAGGGGCGCGTATCAGAAGGGGACGCTTTTTGAGGGGAGGCGCTTATCTCAAGTTGAGGAATTACGGATCGTAAGCTGCTCCACAACGCGACTCTCTTTTTTTGCTGGTAAAAAAAAGAAGGAAAGAAAAACTTTTCTTTTGTAATCATTGCGGCCGAGTTATGGAAGTGTTAGCTTGTTTTTATTTAACTATTCCTAATTCTAATAGACATCACGTCGCGAAACTCAGAACTAGACCTCAGATATTCAGGAGTTATCACTTTTTAAGTGTTAAAGAAGAAGGTCACTCCAAAAAGCGTATTTTTTTTTGTCATCACCAATAAAAAGTTTATATTGAGTTAAGTTACTCACCGAAGTTTCAGCTTCTAAAGTGCTTTCTATCCCAAGAAGTTTGTCTCCAAAGAAGCCTAAAATTTCGCATCGGCAACCGCCATTTTGAAACAAATGCTCAGCGGCCAGGTCGGGCTGGGCCGCTAAGCGTGACGTCATCTTGATCAAGAGATTTTGTCTTGGCAAGATTGGTAAGCGTATCTGTTTACTCGAGGTCATGGCTCATCTTCAACCTTATCGTTTTGAGCCAGAACGTGTTCCTAATTTTGAGGATAGCGAAAGCGAAAACGAAGAAGTAAACCATCGGTTAGGAGGCACATTTTGATATTCTTGTGAGCGATGTCAAACCATGCAAACGCAAAGAGAATTTATTTTTATTTTCGCTGTGTCTGAGACTAGGTTTACACTAATGCAGATTTTTCGGGATTGTTAAATGTTGCCGGATTCATCAATTTTAGAGTATTCGGATTAGTTGGCGTTTACACTAAAAGAATATTCGGATTCCTAACCGTTTACACAGGACGATAACTCCGGGAACATTCATGATAAAATGGTTAACAATTGCAAGCTGTTTAGAAAAGTCAAGTGATCCTAAAAAGTATTTTGGTTTTACATTCAATGAATTCGGTGAATATTTCTGACTGTCGGGCATTTAGTCTATTTGAGACCGTGACATTTAGACACAGTGAAAATAAAAATACAAACAGTTGAGGTAAAAAAAAAAATAATAACTGCTTACGACTTTATTAAACTGCCTTTTAATGTCTAAAGCAATTTACAAAGAATTTTTTTTTTCCATTTACTG
>JAHPZR010025737.1:0-14043 GCA_019787425.1 Platygyra sinensis
TGCAACAAACACATTCTCTTTGCGTTGGCATGATTTGAAATCGCTCACAAGAACACCAAAATGTGCCTTCTAACCGGTCGTTTACTTCTTCGTTTTCGCTTTCGCTATCCTCAGGATTAGGAACACGTTCTGGCTCAAAACGGCAAGGCTGAAGATCAGCCATGACCTCGAGTAAACAAATAGAGTCTGTTCGCGTGACGTCATAGAATTTTTGAAAACGAGGCGCGGCCATCTTGAAGGAGTATTATTTGCAACAAGGCGGCCGCAGGCCGGTAAGAGATTAATTCTTTGAAGCATATTCTGTCTGCATACGGCGATTCACTGAAAAATAACACAAAGAGAAGACTTGTGGAGAAGATATCTGTTCTTTGCATGGATCCGTTTATCATTCGGCAGCCAAAATATACTCCGGAATGCCTTAGGTATCGTGTGATCTTGTCTTTCCTCAGTCGTGTTTAAAACTAGACTCTATACGAAGGAACACTTCAAGAATTTCAGGAGGTTATTTGCGTTCATCAGATAGAGTCGGGGCTTATTACGTCGTTCTTGCAAGAGTAAGGCATTCTCAATGGGTGAATGATGCTTGCGTGCAGTTCTGAGTTGTCAAATCAAACCGGTGTGTCTTAGTCTTGGCCCCATTAATCATGTATCCATTTTGTGAGACAATGGAGACGGGGACAAGAAACATCAAATCAGTGACCTTCTCAAAGTATATTATAAAGTTGATTAATAGTTGTCTGGTGATGAAATGAAGGTACATGATTTGTAAGAGAAACTATTACTTCTTTTAGACAAATAGCTGGGTGTAGAGGAGATGCCAGATGCCCTTACAAGCAGTCACACAGATCTGTCCCAGTCCTACCAGACTCTGATCAAAGTCATATGCTAACCCGCATCGCGCAGAATGCCTTGACATAATTAATTATTCATAATCGTCGAAGTAGAAATTTAAATACGAATGCGCGTTCAACAGGCCAGAATAAGAGAAGAAAAGGCCCAAATTGGCTAAGCGGGGTTCACAAAAATCGCTTTTCTGATTTTCTGACGCTCTAAAATAGAATTCGGCATACGGCTTTTGGAAGAGTAATGATTTAACTACAATTTGAGCCTAAACCAAAGGAGATTTAGGAAGTATAAGGACTATCCCTTTGCAGTTGAAAAACTGTAAAATTGGACGATTTTTAGTATGAAGTCCGTTTTCAACAACGCTTTATTGAAAATTAAAACCGCCTTGCAATATTCGGCATACGGCAAATTGAAGACGGATCTTTTCTTAAACAAAATCCGTTTTAAGTTTGGTAATTGATGCACGAGAACCACTATCCCGTTCAGTTTGAAAACTGCCTGGTCCAGTCGCGTTTAAAAATGGCGCGTTCTAGGTAAGCGAGCCATTGTATTCAACTCAGGACTGAATAACAATGGCTGTCAAAACTAATAATACCCATTCAAGAAAACCATTTAGATGCAAATGAGTACCTATTTGCCGCGAACTTTAAAACTGGTCTCCCAGCTGAGTCATTCGCTCATAACACGCAATGAACATGGAGGAAGGTAAAAACGCCAGTGATCGGGAGCTCTTTTCAGAGCTCTTCATAGCGAGATGATGTCACGGCTATTGGTCAAGAGTAAACAATGTCCGTTCGAGTGAGCACGATCTAACCCGCGCTGTCTTGATACTTCGCGAAAATAAATGAGCGGCAAAAGCCTTCGATTGTTTTCAAAGTTTTTCAAATAAGATAAGCAGCCATCGATCGATCAATGGACTTTGTTTGACTTCGTTGTCGTGCGACCGTAACTGAAGTAAATAGCGCGCAACACTACAGCACGCTCAAGAATATTTTAATAAAGAGGTTTTATGGGTGGTTCATACTTTACGTCTAGTTAAAGCTGTCGACAGTTTTCAAAGTTTTTCGCTTACGATCGGCCATCGATCGATCAACGAACTAGTTTGTTTGGCTTCATTGCTATGCGATCATGCGAGCGCATCGAATGAATAGCGAACACTGACTACTGACTCAAGTAAGCAAACAAATATGTTTAGATACAATCCCTCCTTAAGTGCGCAAATGTTTAATAAAGAGGTTTACGAGTGGCCGCCCTGGGCTAAACTAGAGATTACAGGGCCACTTTTAATCATCAACCAAACGAGCCGGCTCGTATGGCCCGGTCTTCGTTCTTTTATTTACTATCGAGCCAAAAAAGCCGCTAAATATATGAACCCAAGACTCAACGTCATACACATTATTTCTCGTTCATTATCCACTACCGACGCCGAGACAAACGAGCCGCTACACGAAGTTGCCTTGATTCTGGTGCTGCATTCTTTAGTTGTAGGGCTCATAGTCTACATAGTCAAAGCCGTCGATAGGCGTCAAAGTTTTTCAAATTCGATCGGGCATCGATAACGGGAGCATCATCAATATGGCGAAAAGAGAGGTTAGGGAGAGAGAATTGAAAAGAAGAATTTCTAACGATACCTTATTACAACGAACTTTTTTAAGAAACTAGATCGAACGCGATCCAAGAATAACCCCATTTTTTAGTTTTCTTAAATCAGTTTTCTCTGGTGCAACAAAGCAAACTCTTTCCGTCACATTAACCAAACTTTGTAGATTACGATTTAGACACAAACGATTGTTTTGATCACGTGCAAAGATATTATAGGGTACGCGATTTCAGCTTTCTTTTATATGGATGAATAACAATTTTTTTTTCTAACCAGTTCTTGTTTTCACTCGATTTTTTCTGGGGTTAGCGGTGAATTTACTTTTGAGAGGTGCCAATAGCCTAAACAATAGCGAAAACAACACACAAAAAGTTCATTGTTTCAATGCTCCGCCTTCTTCAAGTTAATGAGGGAGGTCATAATCCCTACGAGAAAAAGCGCGCGTTTATTTTAACCAATCAGATTCGCCTCCTTGCGTTTATTTGAATAAGAATTGAAAATATGACAGACTCATGAACTGCAAGTAAATTTCACGAGAACAATAGCCATTCTGCGCGATGAAATATTCTTTAGTTTAGCACAGCAGCCACCAAACACGAGTACAAACATGAAGAATCAACAATTGTAGAATATAAGCAGAACACAATAAAAATGCCATGTAAACTTTGTTGATACCAAATGTGGTCATTCTTCCATGCCACTCCTGATTTCCTTTGCAAGTGTGACTGCTGTAGACAGGGTTGCGGAGAACTGAAGTGCCCATATTGCATTGATGGCACTGATTTTGGCAGCTATATGCAAAAGAAATCCTTTTGTTTGGAGAAAAAACAGTTCTGTGTTCAATTTGAAAAGAGATTATGATTATTATCAGGCCCAGCAACAAATCCACACTGCTGACCGTGACTACTTAGTTTTGACTACTTAGACAATTAATGTTTTCCCTGTTCGGCAACAACAAAATGAATCAGGCTGTGGAGTTTTATGCCATTCCCTGCTAGCAGAGGTTCTTTTCCAGGAAAAGAGCCTCTGCTAGTAGAGAAATTTGTCACATGTTGTACTTCAAGCGTTACATTCGTAAATGACTCCAATATTACATTCCAAAAACTAATTTTACCTTTTACCTAATTTTGCCTTAAGTCTGTTAGAATGGAACAATTTCCACTGTTATTCTCCCATAGAAACCTTGTAATCAAAATTACTGTCAGGCTGGTATAAGTAGTTTCACTAGAAATCTTTCTTCTATGTGAAGTGTCACACATGGAATAATGTCAGGAGCTAAATAGGTTTATGCATATGGTGGAAAGGGAACCCGTTTTAGTGCAATGATTTATAATAAACCACTGACACTGTAACCAACATTTATGAGGAATTACAAAATCATCTTGGTTGAAATGACAAAAAAGTAAACTCTACCGATTAGAAACCTCCATTGGTTTGTTACAATTTATTAGCAAAATTCTTATTCCCTGAATTATAAGATAATTTTGACGGATATTCTCCCTATAAATATCTTGTAAGCTTATAAAAAGTCTAAATTTAAAAAAAGATCCAAATCTCAATTTATCGTATTTCCAGCTTAAGTCACATTTCTTCAATTTGTTTCTCATGATCGTTTGAAAGCAAGCGGCTTTCTGCTTTTCGCCTCCTTCAATAAGGATAACAATATCTTTGATTCACTCTCCAGTTCAGCAATCTTCGTGCTAGGAACTTTGTCTTGATGGCTTCCTGTCTTTAGTCTTCGCTTCCGTCTCTCTGTTATACTCAGAGCTCTTTGTTTTAGTTGCTTCTCCGTTGTGTCAGAGTCCTTGATTTTGTCGTGCTAGGAACCCAATCTCTGCAATCTGGATTTAAAAATTGATCCTGCAAGTAAGTGGCTTCACCGGGTTGAAAAACGGTCAGTTCTATAATACCGGTATTTTGATCACCCCAGTACTAATCGCAATTAACCATTTCGTTCGCCGATCAGTGGAAAAAAAATTCGCTCTGCTCACCTTGATTTGTGGTCACTTTAGACACTCGGCAAAAACTAAGGCCTGGGCATCTCTTTTAATCGTTAGAACAACCAAGGGTGAGGCAAAACGAAGGCATCTCGTGTTATAGGCCTCTTGCACTAAGAGGTCACATGACCAATGCTTCCCTTAAACAGTGAGTTGTAATCTTGCTGATGCCAAAATTGACAGAACACATAAAAATTATCTTTGACCCGAAATTTGACAGGAAACGCATTTAATGGAGATATTTTATGGTACTTTGATTTTTCTACAAAGTAGTATGATTTGTATTGGCCGCCATGACTCTTGCCCTCCAACATGGCGGCCAAAACTACTTTTTGCTTATATCTTGTTAAATGTTTGATAGTTACATTCAGATGTGCTATAAACGTTACCACATCATCTTTTCAACATTTTCCTTGAAGTTTAAGTGCAAAATTTGTGTCAGAAAACGGTAATTCATAATTTTAAAAATCAAGTTTTAGTGACCAGCTACGGACTTTCTCATTTTAAGCAAATGGTGCGGGTTTGAAAAACCAAATCACTATTATTAGGTTTAGGAGATGACCCACTAATAGTGTTTAGGAGGCAAAATCATGTAACTCTCATTTTCATAAAAACGGGGGTCACATGACCTCCTAGTGTAAGTGGCCTATTGCGTGACAGTCTTCCCTCCTCCAAGATGGCGGCGCTTACTTTTTCTGACGTCATAGTCATGTGACCACACACACACTATACGCTTGCTAAGACAAAATCTCTTGATCAAGATGACGTCACGTTTAGCGGCCTGGCCCGACCTGGCCGCTGAGCATTTGTTTCAAAACGGCGGCTGGAGACAAATTTCTTGGGATGGAATGCACTTTAGCAGCTGAAACTTCGGTGAGTAACTTAACTCAATATAGACTTTTTATTGGTGAAAACAAAAAAAAACGCTTTTTGGAGTGACCTTCTCCTTTAAACACTGTACATTTTCCAGCCTTTAATGACAGACTTTTCTCCACCCTAATGCTCAGAACAAATCATCCACATTACAGATGTTATATGTAGGGTAAACGATGGTTGTCAGTTAACTTTAAATCTGACAAAATTAAAGCTGGGGTCATTTTAATCGCGTCAAGGCAGAAGTTATCAAGACTTTCGAAAGGTCATTCTTTTTAACATAAGTAACAAATAAGAAATGCCTCAACTCACGGTTTTCTGTTCTGTTATAAAGCCGGTAGAAAGCAAGAGCAGAAAAGAAGTGAATGGGTTCACGAAGCGAATGACGACTGTTTCTCAGCGTTTTTTATTTGTTTTTTTAGATCATGTGAAGACCCAGACCATTTGAGGCCAAGTTCTTGCCAATTTTGCGTTAGACTTGTACTGTTTTAATCTAATTTTTTTTCTTCTGTTATTTATTTGTTTAATAATTTATTACTTTTCTTTGAACTTAATAGTATAGATCTTAGGTTAAGTAGCTCTCCTTTAATAGCTTTGCTAATTGCGAGCTACCAAAGACTATTGTCTGAATTTTTGAAATAAAACTGTTGAAAGTGAAGCTGGACGCACTAAAAATACACCCTCTCAGTTTCACTGTCGTTATTTCCATAGTTACATAGGGTTGAGGTGTGGACAAAATTACACCCAAGTAAAAGAAAAACATACAAAAATTTAATGCTTATCATAAGATAACAGAAGATTTGGTGGGTAAAAATGAAATAAAGGGTGCTGTGTGTTTGGTATCTTAAACTGAGAAGCTTGTCAGGCACTGGTTGGCCCAGGTTTTGAAACCGAGGCAAAAAAGTTACAGAAATAACTAAAAATTAAAGAGATAGGTAAATAAATATCTTAATTGACCACTACACCTTTATGGGGCTTTTCAGGGCTAATGGAAACACACAGTTGCAGGAAATACAAATATTCCGTCGATGTCAACGGCGTCTTTTTATTCTTCTGCTTTTATACATGCAGGGTGTGGTCCAGCGATTAAAAATACACTCAGAAGTCCCGGATATCCTAACGACTACCCAAATAATACAAATTGTATTTCTTCGGTTTTTATTCCACAAGGCATGGTGATTAATATTACCATTAACGAGCTTTACCTGGAGGATAGCATTTCTTGCGAGTAAGTACTGATTTATAGTGTGTTTTTAAGTTGTGAATGTAGGGATAGCGACCTACAAACATTTCTCAACAGATTGGAAAAGGTGTGGAAGTCTCCTAATAACAAGAAATTATTATCAGCGGAGATTTCAACCTTGTTTTGGTTGTCTCAAAAGACAAAACAGGTGGGAAACCAACGACACACTGGAATTCTCTTAAAGTGCTTTAATCTATTCAGGAAAATTTGGATTGGACGGATATATGGAGAGATTTAAACCCCGAGGCAAAAAGATAAGTCTACAGACGAAATCGACCGGAAGTGCATTGCCGTCTAGATTTCTTTTTGGTTAGCTTAAATATTGCTGGAAGAATTTCAAACGCTGATATTCTTCCGGCTTACAAAACAGACCACTCTTTATGTACAATTGACATTAGTTATCATTCCAATCCGAGAGGACCCGGTTTCTGGAATTAAATTCCCCCACTTTTGACTGAAGTTGATTACGTAAACGCTATCAAGTCCACAATAGCCGAAACAGCCAGTGAGTACGAAAGCGACAAAGAAGTCGATGAAAAGTTACTGTGGGAAATGATGAAACTTAAAATTAGCGACGCCTCAATAAAATATTCCAAAGTCTCTCCTTTTCTCATACGTGGTCTTAACAAAAGTCATCAGAAGGGAAAACTTGCTTTAACCCAAAGAAGAGGCGTCATTTCATTGCTCCCTAAGAAAGACAAGGCACTACAGGAACTGAAAAACTGGAGACCTATAACTTTATTAAACTGTGACTACAAAATTGCATCTAAAGCGATTGCTTCACGT
The DNA here is from genome assembly GCA_019787425.1 of Platygyra sinensis. Classification (NCBI taxonomy): domain Eukaryota; kingdom Metazoa; phylum Cnidaria; class Anthozoa; order Scleractinia; family Merulinidae; genus Platygyra; species Platygyra sinensis. The sequence continues at coordinate 7,346 of JAHPZR010025737.1, forward strand.
CTCAAAGCTGTTTTGCAAAATTTAATTGATAACGACCAAACAGGTTTCTTGAAAGGACGTTCTATTTCGGAAAACATTTGCTTGATCAACAATGTCATCTCATACACAGAAACAAAGAATATTCCCGGGTTACTTCTCTTTGTTGACTTTGAGAAAGCCTTTGATACTATTGAATGGGATTTTGTCGAGAAAACACTGCAACATTTTGGTTTCGGCTCTTCTCTAATCAAGTGGATCAATTTATTTTATCGTGATATACAAAGTTGTGTGATAAATAATGGCTGGTCAGCGGGTTTCTTTGAATTAAGTCGAGGTGTAAGGCAGGGGTGCCCGCTGTCGCCTTACATTTTTATCCTGTGCGCAGAGGTGTTAGATCCGCAAAGATAATTTGGTTAAAGGCATCACAGTAGACAGCACTGAATGTAAACTCAGTCAATATGCAGTTGACACTACTCTGATTTTAGATGGTACTCAATAATCGCTTGAGCGCTCCTTTGTTATAATAGAAAAATTTGGCGAGGTTTCGGGCTTGCAAGTAAATTGCGAAAAAAACTGAAGCTCTTTGGATCGGCTCCAAGAAAGGATCAAACCAGATTATATGCTCTCACAAAAATCTTAAATGGGCAGATGGCAAGGTTAAGGCTCTAGGTGTTTGGTTTTGCATTGACTGTGAGGAAAGTAAGAAGAAGAATTACGGAGAGAAGGTTCATAAGGTAGAGGATATCTTAAAAAATTTAAGAAACAAGAGATTAAGAGCATGTCCACCAGAGGACCAGGCAGAGGTGATACATGCCATCTCACCGATTTCAGTGAAACTTGGCCAGACTGAGGGGCATGCCCAATAACTCGAAAAGCCAAAACAGTTTTGCAATTGCAATTTTCCGGGGGGAATTAGACCACCCCCTAGCTTTTTTCGCTTAGATTTCTTTAAATACTACACAAAACAAGGGTAAAAGTAAGGGGCTCTTAAACCTGAGTAATTCATCCAATTCCATTGTGGCTGCACATGAGTGTAAATATATCCTTCGTGAGTTATATGCGAGAGTTTCATGTAATATGATTGATTACCTGCTAATCAATGTAAGTTAATAGTTACCCATGTAAAATAGCAGAGCAAACTCCGGTGATTTTGAGGTCAAATATCTCCAGTGGCCAAGTCCCTCCCAAAGAGATAGTTATATCACGGTACAGTTCCACCTTTGGCCTATACGATTCATGAAAAAAATTTCTGGGATCTACTATTTTTTGTTCGCAGGTCGAGCCCAAACCCTGCACATCTTGCACGAAATTTTAGTTTAATGACAAACATCGTAAACGTTCCTGTATACACCGCACCCGCAGATAAGCCGTAAGCTCAAGATGGAATCTTAAATATTGAAAAGTAACAGAAAGACAATAAATTTTGAAGTTCAAGTGATGTTCTTATTTGTATAACAAGACTAACAACAAAGACAAACGGGTGCAGTTTCAGAACACTGAACGCCGAACGACGTTCTTGAGAGCCTTCAAATGCATTTAAAAGTTTTAAGATAACAAAATTTCACTTGTTATACCTTCTCGTCTTCCTAATTCACTCTTCTTAAACTTGGGATGCTTTCTTGATAACATTATCGCTTCGTAGAACTCTCCATGACATTGAAGTTCGTACGCCATATTGAAACGATATGTGCTTAGTAGCCAAGCTTTAAAATGTGGAGAGGAGTCTGGGCATCAACAAGGGCACTTTCCGGAAATTCCGGGTGGGGGAGCGAATGGAACAGTCATTTTCCGGAATTCTTTCCGAAATTTTGGGTGTATCCAGCGGGGTTGGCCTAAAATTCCGGATAATCGGAGTAACCGGAAAATTCAATTCCATTCGACCATTCTTGTTCGGACCTAGTTTCTCAAGCCTGGGGAGACTAAGAGCGCTTACCATTTGAATGGAATTTTCGGTAGCTTTTTCTGGACAAATGAAACTGCATTTTCTCACTCTAAGCAAACGAGACAGATTGAGCCGTATCGTTTGATCGGAAGTTTCGGATACCAGTGAGCCGAGGTCTGGGTCAATATCAACAAGAAATATGGCGGCTGAACTTCCTAAAGTACTGGACGTTTCATCGAACGACTTCCAAAATCATTTTAATTTTGGAGAAGAAAACGATTTCATCTCATCAGCATTCACGGTGTTTTCCCTCGATATAACTTAGAAGCAAGCTGAAAGCCCGAATCATGCAAGTAAAAGAAAAACACAAGTACCGACCACAAAACTTAATTCATTTTCACCTGCAGGGTTGTAAGTGTGTTTTAAAACGTCCGCGAACACTACTTAATTGAAAAGATACACATTGCATCGATACACGTTTTGGAAATCTGCCGTCATCTTGCACATCTTTAGTGTTCTTTCTTGCAAGTAATACCTTGAGGGGCCTAGCACTGGCAAGTGTGGACAAATGCTGCAGAAATTTCCGGGAATTCCGATAAAAGCAAGAAGAAGGGAATATCTCAAAAGGTATTAGCTTTTTCTCCGAAAACATTCTACCGGGATGAACCGTTCCATTTGAGTTATCCCCGGAATTACCGAAAGTTCTATTCAAATGGTAAGCGCTCTAGATTTGACCACTGGTGGCTGATCACTTTGCAGACTTCCCGATATTCAGCAAGCTATATTTGTAGTAATGATAAACTGTTATGAATATAACTTTTTCTGAATTTATCAATTCTTGGGTTGCACATTCACTCTTTTTTTCTGGAATCTCTTCTTCTCGCTACTGTCCTGCATCCCCTTTATACGGATTGCTACATCCTCGGGTTAGCCTTGTGGTCCCCGTCCCTTTCCCCAGCAGGAAAACCTCCCATAAATAGTTTCTCGCATTTTCGGAGAGGTTTACGGAATTCTGACCTTTTTGAGGGCCCATCCTCCCTCTGTAGAAGGCACGTTTTAGTCGGCAGTGGCTGCAGCCGAGGTCGAAGGTACAGATTAAACATATCCACCAGTCAAGGACTGGGAAGTTTCTACCCATTTGCCTTGACCTGGTCATATAGAGTCTCGCGTTCAAGTCTTATAAGGTGCTTCCCCAAATAAAGAAGCCCCTGCAAAGCAGCAAATAACTGGTACACTTTGATGCATCCTCGGGCAAGCAAATCGGAGAGTTGCCTGGGGTTATGGTGATGTCAAGTGCCTGTTCAGCCTATCTTCTGTGTTATCGCTGTGTGGAGCAGAGATAGTCAGCACCAGGAGCCCATCACTACGGGCCTGCAATTACCCCATATTCCTCTGACTGCGTTTCACAGACCGATCTATTTTTAGTATGAATTATCTCGAATTCAGATCCCCACAGGAACCTCAGTGACCATAATGTCGACATGTTCAGGTGACGCCGCAATGTTTTATTCTTACTGAAGTGTGCTCATGTAGACTGGAATTGGCCTATATTTCGCGGGAAAAATATCTAATAACGGACTGGTCCGTAAAAATGTCATTGCATCGGCTTATTATGGGAGTTGCAGGCTCCTAGTAATGGGCCCCGGTCAGCACTTCGGACTTGCACTGTGATTGTACAGGACTGACGCTTCTGTCTGACGTTCTCCTAAAAAAGTTGTTTAGGCTCGGTAGCTTGTGCTCAACCTGGGGAGTCGACTGCCATTCCTGCCATTCCTGCGAGACAAGGAGAGTACCTCGGAGTTGTGCGCACTGGACTCCAACAATTAAAATTTAACTAAATAATGCTACTACGATAACCACGAAAGTACAAATAACATAGCCATTGCAAGATGGTTTGCAACAACGTCTTGCAAACAAGGGCTTGGAGATCGTAGCAATCTCAAAACAAATATTACAAATATATTTTCACACTTGACGATCATGATATTAAGAATAAAAATTGTACAAGGATATCTCAACAACGAGACTATATTATAGGAGTCCCTTTTGCTGTACCTGTGTCCATATAGTTAGTCATTTTGTTTGCGTTATTGTGAATCTCTACAGCTGCCCAATATAAAATAAGCTACAGCCAGTGAATAACAACTGAAACAGAGTGCTAATACTACACTGAACAGGGAAGGCCTGCGAGTGCCGAAGAGCAGAGTAGTCAAAAGTACAAGCTTCAAAGTGGCAGAGGGGACAGAGGGCAGGGGCACGGGAGGTGGGAGAGCAAAGGGCCGGAGGCGGTACGTAGCACGGAAACGGACGGTGAGTGAGCGAAATTGAGAAACACTACATAGTATGTTTGAATGCAAGAGGTGGAGATTAGGAGCATAAGATACCATAAGTGGGATATTCAGACTCATTGCCCCTCCTCCCCCCACCACTGTCGTCATCAGGGCCACTTATACGAGAAAAATAAGCCGCGGATTGCACAAGCCGTGGGCAGGCCTGTCCAAACACTATTTGTTAATGGCTCACGAAACTATACATAAATAATCCAAACAATACCCCTATCTCTTGAAACAAAAGAAGTTGCAAGTTACCAGAACCATTGAAAATGCAGATCTGAAAGAGGTGCTGGAATACTCCAAGCCGTGGCTCACATAACAAGCGAACTGGGCCATTTATACGAGCACGGCTTATATTTATATGAGCTCGTATAAATGGTTCACGGCTTGTTGGTGATTAATTCCTCATTTTGTGTTGGTTATCATAGAAATCACGGAATTGCGTGAGCTCGAGAACGGGATAATCTTTGCGTTTGTGTAGCTTATGGATTCCCTCCATCTGCATCGCGCATATTGAAAACATGGCGGATTTGCTTTGATAATGAGCTCTGTCAGTTGAAAAATGGCTGTAGCTCACTAACGAGCATGGGCACCCCACTTTTTTTCCAGTCATTGTAATAAACCTATCATGAGCTTTGCGTGAGAAAAGATTAATCTGATTTCTATTGCTAAAAATTGAATAAATAAGGAAAATGGCAGATACACTCTGGTCTTTTCTATTTTGCTGTTTGGTAACCATATCAAGAAACATGGTTCAAATTTTAATCAAGGATTCAGCTTTCGGTCTAAATCAAACTTACATTATTTATTTGTGCCCGACACAGGTTTAATGCGTGTTCTCATGAGTTTTGCTCACAAAGATTAATGAGCATGAACGCCCCATTTTTATTTCAAAATTGAAGTGTCATTATCAGAGAAAACCGGGAAGAACCAAAAGATCGAGGTCGGCCGTTTACCTTCATCTTTTCACAGTATAAAAGCTATCCGAAAAGATTAACAACCATGGTATTTGCCGAGGTAGGCGTTCGTTTTTCTTCGAGATTTTACCTCATCATGATTTTGGCCTCTCAAGCGGTCTAAAATGGCCGAAATTTCGGCCAACTTTAGGTGAGCCTAAAAGATTCTTCGTACATATTCCAGAAACTTTTATTTACGTGCGATAATATTTGGCCCCTTATTAGTTGACTGAGATATATTTGAATTTTTTTCACTTTAATTCTACGGTTTTCATGACGTGCTAAATATCATCGCCGAATCGTTAAGGAGCGTGACCTAAATTTTAGCCATTTTCAGTGAGTCGGTTTTCAAAAGTGCGGCAGTTAATTTCCACGAAAAGACGATTGTCTGATAGTCTTTTACACTGATATCAATATCCAGTTTAGTTAAAATTGGTATCTACAAGCAAATCGGAGTAATTGGTCTCGCAAAGTCCAAAAAAAATCATCGGTCAGACATATTTCCCGCCAAATGTTTAGCGAAGAATATCACCTTATTCCGACTTTCTGCGCTTGTTATCCATGATTTGCTGAAAGATCTGCACAAAATAGATAGCTGGACTGCAAAATAGAATATCTAAGCTGTGACATCGGGATTAACTTACTCAAACATTTCAAACTCGCCAAATTCTTGCAATTATCAAGACTAAATTTTCCCGCGAAAATTCTATTTTTTAACGTCACGCTGCAAAAACAAACTGGATCCTCAGTTCGCTGCTTTTTTTGTTTTTATGTAGAACAAACTGTACACCGTCTGGTTTTTTGTTTCATTTTCTTCCTTTATTATCCCGCGCACGCAATTACCTGCGACCACTTGCTATGATGCTTGAGATAGTGTTTTGCAGATTCAAAGGCTTTTAAGTGTCCCATTGTCAGAGAAAACGGGGCAACCAAAAGATCGAGGTCGGCCGTTTACCTTCATCTTTTCACAGTATAAAAGCTATCCGAAAAGATTAACAACCATGATATTTGCCGCGGTAGGCGTTCGTTTTACTTGCGAGATATTACCTCATCTGATTTTGGCCTCTCAGCGGCCTAAATTGGTCGAAATTTGCGGATTAACTTCTCAAACCTTTCAAACTCGCCAACTTCTTGCCCATTATCAAGACTAAATTTTCCGCGCGAAAATTCTATTTTTAACGTCCACGCTGCAAAAACAAACTGGATCCTCAGTTCGCTGCCTTTTTTTTGCTTTTATGTAGAGCAAACTGCAAGTTAACAGTGGAGCAAAGCTTCACCCAAAATTTAACTTTGGACTACTGGAAACGTCTTTCTCGTTTTCGAAGGCGTGTACGCGTTTACAGATTAAGGTTAGACGACTGGGCCGCAATTTGATCTCACTTGAAGGTTTCTCCATGGTTTTTGAAAATATTAACTGTTTTTTTTTTCGGATCTGAAAAGTCGCCTAGCAGTGCGGGTGCTGGTCGTTTTTCTTCAATATCCAGCATGCAACGAGATAGTGGAGTACAGACGTCAGAGGTGGTGTCTAATTTGCATGGTGTAGCTGGA
>JAHPZR010025738.1:0-14091 GCA_019787425.1 Platygyra sinensis
TGCAACAAACACATTCTCTTTGCGTTGGCATGATTTGAAATCGCTCACAAGAACACCAAAATGTGCCTTCTAACCGGTCGTTTACTTCTTCGTTTTCGCTTTCGCTATCCTCAGGATTAGGAACACGTTCTGGCTCAAAACGGCAAGGCTGAAGATCAGCCATGACCTCGAGTAAACAAATAGAGTCTGTTCGCGTGACGTCATAGAATTTTTGAAAACGAGGCGCGGCCATCTTGAAGGAGTATTATTTGCAACAAGGCGGCCGCAGGCCGGTAAGAGATTAATTCTTTGAAGCATATTCTGTCTGCATACGGCGATTCACTGAAAAATAACACAAAGAGAAGACTTGTGGAGAAGATATCTGTTCTTTGCATGGATCCGTTTATCATTCGGCAGCCAAAATATACTCCGGAATGCCTTAGGTATCGTGTGATCTTGTCTTTCCTCAGTCGTGTTTAAAACTAGACTCTATACGAAGGAACACTTCAAGAATTTCAGGAGGTTATTTGCGTTCATCAGATAGAGTCGGGGCTTATTACGTCGTTCTTGCAAGAGTAAGGCATTCTCAATGGGTGAATGATGCTTGCGTGCAGTTCTGAGTTGTCAAATCAAACCGGTGTGTCTTAGTCTTGGCCCCATTAATCATGTATCCATTTTGTGAGACAATGGAGACGGGGACAAGAAACATCAAATCAGTGACCTTCTCAAAGTATATTATAAAGTTGATTAATAGTTGTCTGGTGATGAAATGAAGGTACATGATTTGTAAGAGAAACTATTACTTCTTTTAGACAAATAGCTGGGTGTAGAGGAGATGCCAGATGCCCTTACAAGCAGTCACACAGATCTGTCCCAGTCCTACCAGACTCTGATCAAAGTCATATGCTAACCCGCATCGCGCAGAATGCCTTGACATAATTAATTATTCATAATCGTCGAAGTAGAAATTTAAATACGAATGCGCGTTCAACAGGCCAGAATAAGAGAAGAAAAGGCCCAAATTGGCTAAGCGGGGTTCACAAAAATCGCTTTTCTGATTTTCTGACGCTCTAAAATAGAATTCGGCATACGGCTTTTGGAAGAGTAATGATTTAACTACAATTTGAGCCTAAACCAAAGGAGATTTAGGAAGTATAAGGACTATCCCTTTGCAGTTGAAAAACTGTAAAATTGGACGATTTTTAGTATGAAGTCCGTTTTCAACAACGCTTTATTGAAAATTAAAACCGCCTTGCAATATTCGGCATACGGCAAATTGAAGACGGATCTTTTCTTAAACAAAATCCGTTTTAAGTTTGGTAATTGATGCACGAGAACCACTATCCCGTTCAGTTTGAAAACTGCCTGGTCCAGTCGCGTTTAAAAATGGCGCGTTCTAGGTAAGCGAGCCATTGTATTCAACTCAGGACTGAATAACAATGGCTGTCAAAACTAATAATACCCATTCAAGAAAACCATTTAGATGCAAATGAGTACCTATTTGCCGCGAACTTTAAAACTGGTCTCCCAGCTGAGTCATTCGCTCATAACACGCAATGAACATGGAGGAAGGTAAAAACGCCAGTGATCGGGAGCTCTTTTCAGAGCTCTTCATAGCGAGATGATGTCACGGCTATTGGTCAAGAGTAAACAATGTCCGTTCGAGTGAGCACGATCTAACCCGCGCTGTCTTGATACTTCGCGAAAATAAATGAGCGGCAAAAGCCTTCGATTGTTTTCAAAGTTTTTCAAATAAGATAAGCAGCCATCGATCGATCAATGGACTTTGTTTGACTTCGTTGTCGTGCGACCGTAACTGAAGTAAATAGCGCGCAACACTACAGCACGCTCAAGAATATTTTAATAAAGAGGTTTTATGGGTGGTTCATACTTTACGTCTAGTTAAAGCTGTCGACAGTTTTCAAAGTTTTTCGCTTACGATCGGCCATCGATCGATCAACGAACTAGTTTGTTTGGCTTCATTGCTATGCGATCATGCGAGCGCATCGAATGAATAGCGAACACTGACTACTGACTCAAGTAAGCAAACAAATATGTTTAGATACAATCCCTCCTTAAGTGCGCAAATGTTTAATAAAGAGGTTTACGAGTGGCCGCCCTGGGCTAAACTAGAGATTACAGGGCCACTTTTAATCATCAACCAAACGAGCCGGCTCGTATGGCCCGGTCTTCGTTCTTTTATTTACTATCGAGCCAAAAAAGCCGCTAAATATATGAACCCAAGACTCAACGTCATACACATTATTTCTCGTTCATTATCCACTACCGACGCCGAGACAAACGAGCCGCTACACGAAGTTGCCTTGATTCTGGTGCTGCATTCTTTAGTTGTAGGGCTCATAGTCTACATAGTCAAAGCCGTCGATAGGCGTCAAAGTTTTTCAAATTCGATCGGGCATCGATAACGGGAGCATCATCAATATGGCGAAAAGAGAGGTTAGGGAGAGAGAATTGAAAAGAAGAATTTCTAACGATACCTTATTACAACGAACTTTTTTAAGAAACTAGATCGAACGCGATCCAAGAATAACCCCATTTTTTAGTTTTCTTAAATCAGTTTTCTCTGGTGCAACAAAGCAAACTCTTTCCGTCACATTAACCAAACTTTGTAGATTACGATTTAGACACAAACGATTGTTTTGATCACGTGCAAAGATATTATAGGGTACGCGATTTCAGCTTTCTTTTATATGGATGAATAACAATTTTTTTTTCTAACCAGTTCTTGTTTTCACTCGATTTTTTCTGGGGTTAGCGGTGAATTTACTTTTGAGAGGTGCCAATAGCCTAAACAATAGCGAAAACAACACACAAAAAGTTCATTGTTTCAATGCTCCGCCTTCTTCAAGTTAATGAGGGAGGTCATAATCCCTACGAGAAAAAGCGCGCGTTTATTTTAACCAATCAGATTCGCCTCCTTGCGTTTATTTGAATAAGAATTGAAAATATGACAGACTCATGAACTGCAAGTAAATTTCACGAGAACAATAGCCATTCTGCGCGATGAAATATTCTTTAGTTTAGCACAGCAGCCACCAAACACGAGTACAAACATGAAGAATCAACAATTGTAGAATATAAGCAGAACACAATAAAAATGCCATGTAAACTTTGTTGATACCAAATGTGGTCATTCTTCCATGCCACTCCTGATTTCCTTTGCAAGTGTGACTGCTGTAGACAGGGTTGCGGAGAACTGAAGTGCCCATATTGCATTGATGGCACTGATTTTGGCAGCTATATGCAAAAGAAATCCTTTTGTTTGGAGAAAAAACAGTTCTGTGTTCAATTTGAAAAGAGATTATGATTATTATCAGGCCCAGCAACAAATCCACACTGCTGACCGTGACTACTTAGTTTTGACTACTTAGACAATTAATGTTTTCCCTGTTCGGCAACAACAAAATGAATCAGGCTGTGGAGTTTTATGCCATTCCCTGCTAGCAGAGGTTCTTTTCCAGGAAAAGAGCCTCTGCTAGTAGAGAAATTTGTCACATGTTGTACTTCAAGCGTTACATTCGTAAATGACTCCAATATTACATTCCAAAAACTAATTTTACCTTTTACCTAATTTTGCCTTAAGTCTGTTAGAATGGAACAATTTCCACTGTTATTCTCCCATAGAAACCTTGTAATCAAAATTACTGTCAGGCTGGTATAAGTAGTTTCACTAGAAATCTTTCTTCTATGTGAAGTGTCACACATGGAATAATGTCAGGAGCTAAATAGGTTTATGCATATGGTGGAAAGGGAACCCGTTTTAGTGCAATGATTTATAATAAACCACTGACACTGTAACCAACATTTATGAGGAATTACAAAATCATCTTGGTTGAAATGACAAAAAAGTAAACTCTACCGATTAGAAACCTCCATTGGTTTGTTACAATTTATTAGCAAAATTCTTATTCCCTGAATTATAAGATAATTTTGACGGATATTCTCCCTATAAATATCTTGTAAGCTTATAAAAAGTCTAAATTTAAAAAAAGATCCAAATCTCAATTTATCGTATTTCCAGCTTAAGTCACATTTCTTCAATTTGTTTCTCATGATCGTTTGAAAGCAAGCGGCTTTCTGCTTTTCGCCTCCTTCAATAAGGATAACAATATCTTTGATTCACTCTCCAGTTCAGCAATCTTCGTGCTAGGAACTTTGTCTTGATGGCTTCCTGTCTTTAGTCTTCGCTTCCGTCTCTCTGTTATACTCAGAGCTCTTTGTTTTAGTTGCTTCTCCGTTGTGTCAGAGTCCTTGATTTTGTCGTGCTAGGAACCCAATCTCTGCAATCTGGATTTAAAAATTGATCCTGCAAGTAAGTGGCTTCACCGGGTTGAAAAACGGTCAGTTCTATAATACCGGTATTTTGATCACCCCAGTACTAATCGCAATTAACCATTTCGTTCGCCGATCAGTGGAAAAAAAATTCGCTCTGCTCACCTTGATTTGTGGTCACTTTAGACACTCGGCAAAAACTAAGGCCTGGGCATCTCTTTTAATCGTTAGAACAACCAAGGGTGAGGCAAAACGAAGGCATCTCGTGTTATAGGCCTCTTGCACTAAGAGGTCACATGACCAATGCTTCCCTTAAACAGTGAGTTGTAATCTTGCTGATGCCAAAATTGACAGAACACATAAAAATTATCTTTGACCCGAAATTTGACAGGAAACGCATTTAATGGAGATATTTTATGGTACTTTGATTTTTCTACAAAGTAGTATGATTTGTATTGGCCGCCATGACTCTTGCCCTCCAACATGGCGGCCAAAACTACTTTTTGCTTATATCTTGTTAAATGTTTGATAGTTACATTCAGATGTGCTATAAACGTTACCACATCATCTTTTCAACATTTTCCTTGAAGTTTAAGTGCAAAATTTGTGTCAGAAAACGGTAATTCATAATTTTAAAAATCAAGTTTTAGTGACCAGCTACGGACTTTCTCATTTTAAGCAAATGGTGCGGGTTTGAAAAACCAAATCACTATTATTAGGTTTAGGAGATGACCCACTAATAGTGTTTAGGAGGCAAAATCATGTAACTCTCATTTTCATAAAAACGGGGGTCACATGACCTCCTAGTGTAAGTGGCCTATTGCGTGACAGTCTTCCCTCCTCCAAGATGGCGGCGCTTACTTTTTCTGACGTCATAGTCATGTGACCACACACACACTATACGCTTGCTAAGACAAAATCTCTTGATCAAGATGACGTCACGTTTAGCGGCCTGGCCCGACCTGGCCGCTGAGCATTTGTTTCAAAACGGCGGCTGGAGACAAATTTCTTGGGATGGAATGCACTTTAGCAGCTGAAACTTCGGTGAGTAACTTAACTCAATATAGACTTTTTATTGGTGAAAACAAAAAAAAACGCTTTTTGGAGTGACCTTCTCCTTTAAACACTGTACATTTTCCAGCCTTTAATGACAGACTTTTCTCCACCCTAATGCTCAGAACAAATCATCCACATTACAGATGTTATATGTAGGGTAAACGATGGTTGTCAGTTAACTTTAAATCTGACAAAATTAAAGCTGGGGTCATTTTAATCGCGTCAAGGCAGAAGTTATCAAGACTTTCGAAAGGTCATTCTTTTTAACATAAGTAACAAATAAGAAATGCCTCAACTCACGGTTTTCTGTTCTGTTATAAAGCCGGTAGAAAGCAAGAGCAGAAAAGAAGTGAATGGGTTCACGAAGCGAATGACGACTGTTTCTCAGCGTTTTTTATTTGTTTTTTTAGATCATGTGAAGACCCAGACCATTTGAGGCCAAGTTCTTGCCAATTTTGCGTTAGACTTGTACTGTTTTAATCTAATTTTTTTTCTTCTGTTATTTATTTGTTTAATAATTTATTACTTTTCTTTGAACTTAATAGTATAGATCTTAGGTTAAGTAGCTCTCCTTTAATAGCTTTGCTAATTGCGAGCTACCAAAGACTATTGTCTGAATTTTTGAAATAAAACTGTTGAAAGTGAAGCTGGACGCACTAAAAATACACCCTCTCAGTTTCACTGTCGTTATTTCCATAGTTACATAGGGTTGAGGTGTGGACAAAATTACACCCAAGTAAAAGAAAAACATACAAAAATTTAATGCTTATCATAAGATAACAGAAGATTTGGTGGGTAAAAATGAAATAAAGGGTGCTGTGTGTTTGGTATCTTAAACTGAGAAGCTTGTCAGGCACTGGTTGGCCCAGGTTTTGAAACCGAGGCAAAAAAGTTACAGAAATAACTAAAAATTAAAGAGATAGGTAAATAAATATCTTAATTGACCACTACACCTTTATGGGGCTTTTCAGGGCTAATGGAAACACACAGTTGCAGGAAATACAAATATTCCGTCGATGTCAACGGCGTCTTTTTATTCTTCTGCTTTTATACATGCAGGGTGTGGTCCAGCGATTAAAAATACACTCAGAAGTCCCGGATATCCTAACGACTACCCAAATAATACAAATTGTATTTCTTCGGTTTTTATTCCACAAGGCATGGTGATTAATATTACCATTAACGAGCTTTACCTGGAGGATAGCATTTCTTGCGAGTAAGTACTGATTTATAGTGTGTTTTTAAGTTGTGAATGTAGGGATAGCGACCTACAAACATTTCTCAACAGATTGGAAAAGGTGTGGAAGTCTCCTAATAACAAGAAATTATTATCAGCGGAGATTTCAACCTTGTTTTGGTTGTCTCAAAAGACAAAACAGGTGGGAAACCAACGACACACTGGAATTCTCTTAAAGTGCTTTAATCTATTCAGGAAAATTTGGATTGGACGGATATATGGAGAGATTTAAACCCCGAGGCAAAAAGATAAGTCTACAGACGAAATCGACCGGAAGTGCATTGCCGTCTAGATTTCTTTTTGGTTAGCTTAAATATTGCTGGAAGAATTTCAAACGCTGATATTCTTCCGGCTTACAAAACAGACCACTCTTTATGTACAATTGACATTAGTTATCATTCCAATCCGAGAGGACCCGGTTTCTGGAATTAAATTCCCCCACTTTTGACTGAAGTTGATTACGTAAACGCTATCAAGTCCACAATAGCCGAAACAGCCAGTGAGTACGAAAGCGACAAAGAAGTCGATGAAAAGTTACTGTGGGAAATGATGAAACTTAAAATTAGCGACGCCTCAATAAAATATTCCAAAGTCTCTCCTTTTCTCATACGTGGTCTTAACAAAAGTCATCAGAAGGGAAAACTTGCTTTAACCCAAAGAAGAGGCGTCATTTCATTGCTCCCTAAGAAAGACAAGGCACTACAGGAACTGAAAAACTGGAGACCTATAACTTTATTAAACTGTGACTACAAAATTGCATCTAAAGCGATTGCTTCACGTCTCAAAGCTGTTTTGCAAAATTTAATTGATAACGACCAAACAGGTTTCTTGAAAGGACGTTCTATTTCGGAAAACATTTGCTTGATCAACAATGTCATCTCATACACAGAAACAAAGAATATTCCCGGGTTACTTCTCTTTGTTGACTTTGAGAAAGCCTTTGATACTATTGAATGGGATTTTGTCGAGAAAACACTGCAACATTTTGGTTTCGGCTCTTCTCTAATCAAGTGGATCAATTTATTTTATCGTGATATACAAAGTTGTGTGATAAATAATGGCTGGTCAGCGGGTTTCTTTGAATTAAGTCGAGGTGTAAGGCAGGGGTGCCCGCTGTCGCCTTACATTTTTATCCTGTGCGCAGAGGTGTTAGATCCGCAAAGATAATTTGGTTAAAGGCATCACAGTAGACAGCACTGAATGTAAACTCAGTCAATATGCAGTTGACACTACTCTGATTTTAGATGGTACTCAATAATCGCTTGAGCGCTCCTTTGTTATAATAGAAAAATTTGGCGAGGTTTCGGGCTTGCAAGTAAATTGCGAAAAAAACTGAAGCTCTTTGGATCGGCTCCAAGAAAGGATCAAACCAGATTATATGCTCTCACAAAAATCTTAAATGGGCAGATGGCAAGGTTAAGGCTCTAGGTGTTTGGTTTTGCATTGACTGTGAGGAAAGTAAGAAGAAGAATTACGGAGAGAAGGTTCATAAGGTAGAGGATATCTTAAAAAATTTAAGAAACAAGAGATTAAGAGCATGTCCACCAGAGGACCAGGCAGAGGTGATACATGCCATCTCACCGATTTCAGTGAAACTTGGCCAGACTGAGGGGCATGCCCAATAACTCGAAAAGCCAAAACAGTTTTGCAATTGCAATTTTCCGGGGGGAATTAGACCACCCCCTAGCTTTTTTCGCTTAGATTTCTTTAAATACTACACAAAACAAGGGTAAAAGTAAGGGGCTCTTAAACCTGAGTAATTCATCCAATTCCATTGTGGCTGCACATGAGTGTAAATATATCCTTCGTGAGTTATATGCGAGAGTTTCATGTAATATGATTGATTACCTGCTAATCAATGTAAGTTAATAGTTACCCATGTAAAATAGCAGAGCAAACTCCGGTGATTTTGAGGTCAAATATCTCCAGTGGCCAAGTCCCTCCCAAAGAGATAGTTATATCACGGTACAGTTCCACCTTTGGCCTATACGATTCATGAAAAAAATTTCTGGGATCTACTATTTTTTGTTCGCAGGTCGAGCCCAAACCCTGCACATCTTGCACGAAATTTTAGTTTAATGACAAACATCGTAAACGTTCCTGTATACACCGCACCCGCAGATAAGCCGTAAGCTCAAGATGGAATCTTAAATATTGAAAAGTAACAGAAAGACAATAAATTTTGAAGTTCAAGTGATGTTCTTATTTGTATAACAAGACTAACAACAAAGACAAACGGGTGCAGTTTCAGAACACTGAACGCCGAACGACGTTCTTGAGAGCCTTCAAATGCATTTAAAAGTTTTAAGATAACAAAATTTCACTTGTTATACCTTCTCGTCTTCCTAATTCACTCTTCTTAAACTTGGGATGCTTTCTTGATAACATTATCGCTTCGTAGAACTCTCCATGACATTGAAGTTCGTACGCCATATTGAAACGATATGTGCTTAGTAGCCAAGCTTTAAAATGTGGAGAGGAGTCTGGGCATCAACAAGGGCACTTTCCGGAAATTCCGGGTGGGGGAGCGAATGGAACAGTCATTTTCCGGAATTCTTTCCGAAATTTTGGGTGTATCCAGCGGGGTTGGCCTAAAATTCCGGATAATCGGAGTAACCGGAAAATTCAATTCCATTCGACCATTCTTGTTCGGACCTAGTTTCTCAAGCCTGGGGAGACTAAGAGCGCTTACCATTTGAATGGAATTTTCGGTAGCTTTTTCTGGACAAATGAAACTGCATTTTCTCACTCTAAGCAAACGAGACAGATTGAGCCGTATCGTTTGATCGGAAGTTTCGGATACCAGTGAGCCGAGGTCTGGGTCAATATCAACAAGAAATATGGCGGCTGAACTTCCTAAAGTACTGGACGTTTCATCGAACGACTTCCAAAATCATTTTAATTTTGGAGAAGAAAACGATTTCATCTCATCAGCATTCACGGTGTTTTCCCTCGATATAACTTAGAAGCAAGCTGAAAGCCCGAATCATGCAAGTAAAAGAAAAACACAAGTACCGACCACAAAACTTAATTCATTTTCACCTGCAGGGTTGTAAGTGTGTTTTAAAACGTCCGCGAACACTACTTAATTGAAAAGATACACATTGCATCGATACACGTTTTGGAAATCTGCCGTCATCTTGCACATCTTTAGTGTTCTTTCTTGCAAGTAATACCTTGAGGGGCCTAGCACTGGCAAGTGTGGACAAATGCTGCAGAAATTTCCGGGAATTCCGATAAAAGCAAGAAGAAGGGAATATCTCAAAAGGTATTAGCTTTTTCTCCGAAAACATTCTACCGGGATGAACCGTTCCATTTGAGTTATCCCCGGAATTACCGAAAGTTCTATTCAAATGGTAAGCGCTCTAGATTTGACCACTGGTGGCTGATCACTTTGCAGACTTCCCGATATTCAGCAAGCTATATTTGTAGTAATGATAAACTGTTATGAATATAACTTTTTCTGAATTTATCAATTCTTGGGTTGCACATTCACTCTTTTTTTCTGGAATCTCTTCTTCTCGCTACTGTCCTGCATCCCCTTTATACGGATTGCTACATCCTCGGGTTAGCCTTGTGGTCCCCGTCCCTTTCCCCAGCAGGAAAACCTCCCATAAATAGTTTCTCGCATTTTCGGAGAGGTTTACGGAATTCTGACCTTTTTGAGGGCCCATCCTCCCTCTGTAGAAGGCACGTTTTAGTCGGCAGTGGCTGCAGCCGAGGTCGAAGGTACAGATTAAACATATCCACCAGTCAAGGACTGGGAAGTTTCTACCCATTTGCCTTGACCTGGTCATATAGAGTCTCGCGTTCAAGTCTTATAAGGTGCTTCCCCAAATAAAGAAGCCCCTGCAAAGCAGCAAATAACTGGTACACTTTGATGCATCCTCGGGCAAGCAAATCGGAGAGTTGCCTGGGGTTATGGTGATGTCAAGTGCCTGTTCAGCCTATCTTCTGTGTTATCGCTGTGTGGAGCAGAGATAGTCAGCACCAGGAGCCCATCACTACGGGCCTGCAATTACCCCATATTCCTCTGACTGCGTTTCACAGACCGATCTATTTTTAGTATGAATTATCTCGAATTCAGATCCCCACAGGAACCTCAGTGACCATAATGTCGACATGTTCAGGTGACGCCGCAATGTTTTATTCTTACTGAAGTGTGCTCATGTAGACTGGAATTGGCCTATATTTCGCGGGAAAAATATCTAATAACGGACTGGTCCGTAAAAATGTCATTGCATCGGCTTATTATGGGAGTTGCAGGCTCCTAGTAATGGGCCCCGGTCAGCACTTCGGACTTGCACTGTGATTGTACAGGACTGACGCTTCTGTCTGACGTTCTCCTAAAAAAGTTGTTTAGGCTCGGTAGCTTGTGCTCAACCTGGGGAGTCGACTGCCATTCCTGCCATTCCTGCGAGACAAGGAGAGTACCTCGGAGTTGTGCGCACTGGACTCCAACAATTAAAATTTAACTAAATAATGCTACTACGATAACCACGAAAGTACAAATAACATAGCCATTGCAAGATGGTTTGCAACAACGTCTTGCAAACAAGGGCTTGGAGATCGTAGCAATCTCAAAACAAATATTACAAATATATTTTCACACTTGACGATCATGATATTAAGAATAAAAATTGTACAAGGATATCTCAACAACGAGACTATATTATAGGAGTCCCTTTTGCTGTACCTGTGTCCATATAGTTAGTCATTTTGTTTGCGTTATTGTGAATCTCTACAGCTGCCCAATATAAAATAAGCTACAGCCAGTGAATAACAACTGAAACAGAGTGCTAATACTACACTGAACAGGGAAGGCCTGCGAGTGCCGAAGAGCAGAGTAGTCAAAAGTACAAGCTTCAAAGTGGCAGAGGGGACAGAGGGCAGGGGCACGGGAGGTGGGAGAGCAAAGGGCCGGAGGCGGTACGTAGCACGGAAACGGACGGTGAGTGAGCGAAATTGAGAAACACTACATAGTATGTTTGAATGCAAGAGGTGGAGATTAGGAGCATAAGATACCATAAGTGGGATATTCAGACTCATTGCCCCTCCTCCCCCCACCACTGTCGTCATCAGGGCCACTTATACGAGAAAAATAAGCCGCGGATTGCACAAGCCGTGGGCAGGCCTGTCCAAACACTATTTGTTAATGGCTCACGAAACTATACATAAATAATCCAAACAATACCCCTATCTCTTGAAACAAAAGAAGTTGCAAGTTACCAGAACCATTGAAAATGCAGATCTGAAAGAGGTGCTGGAATACTCCAAGCCGTGGCTCACATAACAAGCGAACTGGGCCATTTATACGAGCACGGCTTATATTTATATGAGCTCGTATAAATGGTTCACGGCTTGTTGGTGATTAATTCCTCATTTTGTGTTGGTTATCATAGAAATCACGGAATTGCGTGAGCTCGAGAACGGGATAATCTTTGCGTTTGTGTAGCTTATGGATTCCCTCCATCTGCATCGCGCATATTGAAAACATGGCGGATTTGCTTTGATAATGAGCTCTGTCAGTTGAAAAATGGCTGTAGCTCACTAACGAGCATGGGCACCCCACTTTTTTTCCAGTCATTGTAATAAACCTATCATGAGCTTTGCGTGAGAAAAGATTAATCTGATTTCTATTGCTAAAAATTGAATAAATAAGGAAAATGGCAGATACACTCTGGTCTTTTCTATTTTGCTGTTTGGTAACCATATCAAGAAACATGGTTCAAATTTTAATCAAGGATTCAGCTTTCGGTCTAAATCAAACTTACATTATTTATTTGTGCCCGACACAGGTTTAATGCGTGTTCTCATGAGTTTTGCTCACAAAGATTAATGAGCATGAACGCCCCATTTTTATTTCAAAATTGAAGTGTCATTATCAGAGAAAACCGGGAAGAACCAAAAGATCGAGGTCGGCCGTTTACCTTCATCTTTTCACAGTATAAAAGCTATCCGAAAAGATTAACAACCATGGTATTTGCCGAGGTAGGCGTTCGTTTTTCTTCGAGATTTTACCTCATCATGATTTTGGCCTCTCAAGCGGTCTAAAATGGCCGAAATTTCGGCCAACTTTAGGTGAGCCTAAAAGATTCTTCGTACATATTCCAGAAACTTTTATTTACGTGCGATAATATTTGGCCCCTTATTAGTTGACTGAGATATATTTGAATTTTTTTCACTTTAATTCTACGGTTTTCATGACGTGCTAAATATCATCGCCGAATCGTTAAGGAGCGTGACCTAAATTTTAGCCATTTTCAGTGAGTCGGTTTTCAAAAGTGCGGCAGTTAATTTCCACGAAAAGACGATTGTCTGATAGTCTTTTACACTGATATCAATATCCAGTTTAGTTAAAATTGGTATCTACAAGCAAATCGGAGTAATTGGTCTCGCAAAGTCCAAAAAAAATCATCGGTCAGACATATTTCCCGCCAAATGTTTAGCGAAGAATATCACCTTATTCCGACTTTCTGCGCTTGTTATCCATGATTTGCTGAAAGATCTGCACAAAATAGATAGCTGGACTGCAAAATAGAATATCTAAGCTGTGACATCGGGATTAACTTACTCAAACATTTCAAACTCGCCAAATTCTTGCAATTATCAAGACTAAATTTTCCCGCGAAAATTCTATTTTTTAACGTCACGCTGCAAAAACAAACTGGATCCTCAGTTCGCTGCTTTTTTTGTTTTTATGTAGAACAAACTGTACACCGTCTGGTTTTTTGTTCATTTTCGTCCTGTATTATCCCGGCACGCAATTGACTGCGACCATTGCTATGATGCTTGAGTATAGTGTTTTGCAGATTCAAAGGCTTTCAAGTCGTCCTTGTCAGAGAAAACCGGGGCAGAACCAAAAGATCGAGGCGGCCGTTTACCTTCATCTTTTCACCGTATAAAAGCTATCCGAAAAGATTAAAACCATGATATTTGCCGAGGTAGGCGTTCGTTTTTCTTCGAGATATTACCTCTCATGATGTTGGCCTCTCAAGCGGGGCCTAAATTGGCCGAAATTTCGGGATTAACTTACTCAAACATTTCAAACTCGCAAGTCTTGCCATTATCAAGACTAATTTTCCCGCGAAAAATTCTATTTTTAACGGTCACCCCCCCCCGCCCCCCTGCAAAAACAAACTGGATCTAGTTCGCGCCTTTTCCTATTTTTTTTTGCTTTTAGTAGAGCAAACTGCAAGGTTAACAGTGAGCAAAGCTTCACCCAAAATTTAACTTTAGGGACTACTGAAACGTCTTTTTTTTTCTCGTTTTCCCCCCCCCCGGAAGGTTTTCACATCCGTTGGGGAGGAAGGGTCTCGTGACGCGTTACAGATTAAAGGTTAGACGACTGGGCCGCAATTTTGATCTGACTGGAAGGTTTTCATGTTTTGAAAAAAATATAACTGTTTTTTTCAGGATCCTGAAGAGTCGCCTAGCAGTGCGGGTGCTGGGGTCAGTTTTTCTTCAATTATCAGCCATAGCAAACGAGTAGTGGAGTACAGACGTCAGAGGTGGTGTCTAATTTG
>JAHPZR010025741.1:0-2500 GCA_019787425.1 Platygyra sinensis
TCTGCGCAGACAACGGCTAAGCGGAGTCTGCAACAAAATAACAAGGGCACCGAGTAAAAACATTTTCAAGGTAATTTTTGCATTATAATTACTACAAATAAAATTAAACGCGAACTAAACGCTCCAGCCTGTGAATGCTTTAACCCAGCTGATCGGTTGCTGTGTTTGGCTGCCCATATGTTCAAAAAATGGCCATTAAAACTTGAAGAAATGTACCAAATAGCTCAATCAGATATGATACATACATAACCTTACATACCATACCTACCTACCTACCTACCTACATACCTACCTACCTACCTACCTACCTACCTACCTACCGTACCTACATACATAACATACCACTACATACATACCTACATACATACATACATACATACATACAACATACATACATACATACATACATACATACATACATACATACATACATACATACATACATACATACATACATACATACATACATACATACATACATACATACCTACATACATACATACATACATACATACATACATACATACATACATAGCATACATACATACATACATACATACATACATACATAACATGCAGAACTTCTATTTAGAATGAATGCCTGCTTGTGCTAATGATCCACAACCTAGCGAAAACTTCACAATGGCACAATGGGCGATTCAACTTCCTTAACACATCTTTCCTCGGGCTGCCAAATCATAAATCTTTTTGAAATTTTTTCTTCTGTTTTCACCAAACTTTAGGCATTTTCTCCCAAAAGATTTTTAGAAGGATTTCAAAGCTGATATCACTCTCATTTACACGACCACGTCGCTTGCCTTGCTGGCATTTTTCCAAAATTCGCATTGGACTTTGATTTGACTTTTGTAACACACCGAATTTTCATTTGGTTCATGCGTTATCGAGATGCACGTTGTCGGAAGATATGTTTTTCGTAATCATCTTTATTGCGGAAACTTTTTCATAAAAAGTATGGTTTTCAAAAAGGACCGTCATAACTAGATTATATATAGTAAAAACGATTACAACTCTAAAATTGCGAAGCGACTTATAAAGAATACACAAAAAGGCCCGAAAATTTCAGGAAAATAAGTAAAATTTAACGGAGTAAATAGACTTATGGTTTAAAACTTACAAACTACGTTTACAACATTTACATTTCCTTGAGATCTTTAGATTCGTCTGACTGAGGGAGCTAAAATCGGAAACGGCATGATATTCTCGTCTTTTTGCTTCCCCCGAATTTCCTTTTGACCTCGCGGTTTGATCAGTAAAATGAATTTTTTTATCTTTTCCTGCATGGTTAGCTTTTATAGAGAAGATATTTTTTAAAAGCAATCGAAAACTTTTTGTGTCCTGTGTTTGCATGGATAGCCTGATATAAAACACATAGGGAGGGTTGGGAGAATTCCCGACATTTATGGCAAACCCGAGACGAGTCGAGGTGTTGCATAACTGTTCTTGAATTCCCCCAACCACGCCTCGTGTTTGTACTACAGGCTATTGCAAACACGGAAAGGTTTTTCGCATTGCTTAAGTATGTGGCCGTCAGATTCAGGAATCTTTAGAGTAATTACCCTAAATGTAATGGTTGGTTTTTTCTGTATTTACAAAATGTCTTGCATCCTACAATGTAAACTGATTTTAGAGACAGATAGGCCGGACGTCAAGCAGTTTTTTCATGAGCAAATGCTATGAAACCATGCAGGGGTGAAACACAAATCTCAGGTGCCTAAGATGTTTTTTAAGTCCAGGCAAATACAACTCTTTTTCCATATCAAAAATTGCGGAAAACAGTAAAAACAAGATGATACGTTTCACATTAGAGACAAAAAGGAGACAGATGCAGACATGAGATGAAGTGCAATTACTATAGCAGAGGAGCACAAAATAAAGTAAGTAGAAAGAGGAAACTGATAGAAGAGTTAAGCTGTTACAAATGACAATAGCAGTATTATAATAATTAATGGAATAATTAAATAATGTAATCATATATATACTGATAATACACATATAAAATGCGGAGAATGATGATAGATAATATCATGAAATTGACTGATAAAAACAAAAAGTGGAAGAAGCAGACTACATTTGTTCAAGAAAAGAAGAACAGTAGTAAGGAGGTTTCAGCTCAAAACAGTAATGATACCAGCTCAAGTTCCAAATGAACTAGTAAGCTGATGCGTGTGCCAATGACATGTTAATTTTGCAGTAGAAGAGAACAAAGAGTAACCCTCCTTCCCCTGAACATTTTTTCACTCTACTTATTATACTTACCAAGCCACATCCTTTAATACTAACATGAGTTAGCTGGCGACAGTTTTCAGCTACTGCTGTTAAGAGTGCATCATCTACATCTTTCATGCCTGCTAGCCTCAGAACACTCAGCAGAGGACAACTTGCTGCTATTTCAGTAACTACATCAACTGAGAACTAAAAGAGAAACAAGTTATGTGAATACTAAAGCAGATATACTTCAAATATAAAATATGCTAATATA
>JAHPZR010025741.1:10000-14622 GCA_019787425.1 Platygyra sinensis
TTCAGACAGTTGATTTGTATTGGGGTTTACAGTTGTGTACATGTGATCTGAATATTGTGCTGGGATTGGTTTGCACGCTCATGAATAATTAATGAATTTTACAAATATATTTAAAACATAGGTAGGACCCTGTGTGCACTCTGATTGGTCAAAAATCCATGTTTTATCAGAGTATAAAACATAGAAAAAGGGTGTTTTATTGTTTTGCGCGTGTAAAATCTATATTTTAAAGCAAATGAAGAAGCCCAAGCCGTGTATTACACTGTGATAAAACACAATGGTCATTTGAGAACACTCAAGAAATATTGAAAACAGTCGCCTGCAGCTCGTGTTTTCCACATTTCCCTTGTGTTCTCAAATGACCATCGTGTTTTATCAGTGTAATACAAGGCTTAGGCTTTTTTATTTGTTAAATATATTGTAATATATTTTATATATATATATATGTATATTTTACACAAAATAAACATTACTTTACTTTACTATAACATAGCTAGCAGAGCCACGGAATCAAATTCGGTATACGTAAGCGTGCTCAAAAACCTGATAATGCACACTGATGGCGTGAGCAAATGGCTTCGCTATAATTTTTGTCAGCATGGGGAAAGATATTATATTTTGCGATAATAATGGATACAAACAGAGACTCAGCCTACTAGTCCCACATTGAAGACAATTTTCATGCTCTTCCAAATTTCCCGCCTGCTTCACTCCATAGTGCACGCTAAAGCATAAACCAATTGTTAACTAGCACGAACTGTTGATGTAATGATGGCGAGAGCAAAGAGAATTTATATTTTGATGATCAAAGCAAAGACTTTGTTTCCCATATTTAGTCCCAGTGTTTTCTAAAAGAAATAAAAAACATGTTCTCAGTGTTTCTACTGAGTTTTTAGTAGAATTCTACTAGTATACAAATGCAAATGCTGTAATGTGATTGGCTGAGCCATTGCACACTATCAGCCGTTAGTGTGCAGTGGCTTGGTGTGGTCGAATAAAGTCCAACGTTTCCTCATTTCTCCAAAGTTTTGAAATAACATTTAGAAACAAATGAATAAACAAAATTCCTGAGAAGACTAAAAGGAGGGCATTTACAGTTTCTTGAATTAAAAAAGCTCAAATTTTTGAAAGAAACTGATAAGCATGCGTACACAACTGAAAATGTCAAACTGACAATCCAGTCCGCTCAAATTCTCTTAAGCGTGAAACAATTCTCAGACCAAAAATATTTGAAATAGTTTTTTAGAAGGAAATTTCAGTAGGAATTCTACTAAAATAATTACATTATTCGCTCTCGATAGTCGATTTGGCCTTCGGCCTCATCAACTATCACCTCATAGAAAATCTTGAGCTGATAATCTAATTGTTAAAGTGCCACTGTGATCACATTTTTACCTCTTGATATTTAGGTGGATCACAAAGGATTCTATAAAAGAATGAAAACGTCATTTACCGTTTGCAAATATCTGCATTAGTTCCAGAGATATTTAAGTTTGAAAAATGTGTAAAATATGCAAATGAGAAGACTGATGACGTCATTTACTCAACCCAATTTTACATCACGTATGTATTGCATAGAGCTATCTTGGCCAATTTGCAGTGCAGTGCATTGAAACTTGGCAGGATAATAGTTCTACAGAAAACACACCTACATGTATGGCTAAAAAACATTTTGTTCCCATGGCAACTTACTCTTTTCCAGTCCCCACCAACTTGATTTCAATATGTAAGTGATTTTCAGCCCGAAAAACGTTAAACAAGGCCACAAACCCAAGCTACCATTTATATGCTTGTTGGACCATGTATATGAGGCACCATTTGCAAATATGAAAATGGGACGCCAAAGGTGCCCAGAAATGCCTTAAATATTGGGGAGGTCTGGAACCCAGTATGTTGCCATGGTAACAAAACTGTTAAGCTCAAATTATGGAGCACATTTAGTAGAATCTTACTGCAAATAATAAAACATTTCTGATACAAATTGACTGAGATATCCTTTTTACTCATATTTGATCAAAATTTGGTTGAGTGTATGACATCATCACTTGGCTAATTTGCATATTTTAAAAACTTGAATACCACTAGAACAAAAAGAGATATTTGAAAATAGTAAACAGCATTTTTCTCCTCATGCAGGCTACTTGTTTAGGCTTTAAAATGGCTTCCATAGCAAAGATGTGATTTTGTCAAAGTGCCACTTTAAATGGAAACACTCGTGAAAGTTTGGCTCGTGTTCTCACAGCATTTCTCGTTCTCCCACACTTCCACTTCTTCGTGATTCCATGTTGCCGTGCGTCTGTTCAGTAATAGATCACAGGTCAAAATGTGGTAAGAACAAAAAAGTGGCACACAAGGCCATAGCCGAGTGTGTCAATGATGTTCTTACCACATTTTTAAGTCTTCTGTGATCTAGTACTGAACAGATGCACGGCAACATGGAATCTATTTGCTTTATATAGAGCGGTTTTCATTTGAGCGTCAAAAAGTAATTGGTTTTGCACTTTCTACGCTACATGATTGGCTTAAAAGATTCCTGCCACTTTTTCATCCAATCAGAAGTAAAACCAAAACCAATTGTGACGTGTTCGCATACATTTTCACACCCTTTGTGTCAGCAACCTGTTATTACGTCGAGTTTTGATTGGTTCACTGTATTGTCTGTGTCCTTTATGATTGGCTGGAATGCTTACTTTGGTTTTGTTTTTACGACACTTAATTGAAAATCACTCTAATAACGAAACAAATTTCTACACATAAAGCTTTTGTTTATTTCAAAATACTCCAACACGACACGAAAGCCGGCTTTTGCCCACTTTGTCCACTTTGACGAAGACGAAAAATGCCATTTGACATAATCTATTATCTATACCCAATTTAAACAATTTCATTGGTTACTATGCGTGGCAAAGAATTGTGCTTGGTCAAGGAAAATTATGCCACTGTCAAACCTGGCTCGAGCGTCGCTCCTCGTGGGGAATAGGGAGTTTTAGCAATGACAAAATGGCGACGGTGCAGACAACGCCTTGTAAAAAATGAATTAATATTTTACGCTCGAATTTCCAACTGTGTAAATCTTTTCAGTACGACTATCGGTCTAAAACCATGCTCAGGCTTAACATGCATTCTATTCCAAAAGAAATTTCCAAAAATTAGCCATTGCGATTGCCGTTCTCCACAATACATAGAACTTAATCATTTCACGTTGTTGTTTTGCAGAGGATGGCAAAGAAATGTATCAAGATTTAAAACGAAACATTTCCAAATTCCAATTCGATCTGGATTGTTGTCAAGCACTTTATCATGAGCCTCTGGCTTGGGTGATCGTGCAGGCACTCCCTGCGTTTGGCATTAAATTCACATTTACATTTTTACACATGTGCACAGCTATTGTTTTACTCATTAAAACTTTTGTTTGGTGACGCTTTCCTCATGGTAGCCGTCGTAGTTTGCTAAAACTCCCTAATGAAAACTTACAGAGAAATCAGAATTGTGAAAACTACAAATCTTAAAGAAAATGCTGGAAAAATCAAGTCAGTTTTTGTCATCAGAGCAGCCCTGTGAGCTGAAAAGCTTGGACGTTGCCTTGAAATATCCTCGGAAAACTTGTGGTTGCGGTCAACCTAGAGGCCATTTATTTCGAGTTTTGAATAGAAGGAGCGCAAATGACAGGAGATGTTTTGTCTTCTGTGGTTAGTGATTCTCAAATCAGTTTGATACAGTGTCGGAGACACATTTTAGCTGCGATACTGTTGGCCATGAGCTGTGGTTAGCTATACTTAGTTCACTGCTGTGCCCTGAAATGGACAGGAACATTCGCATCGGAAAGCAAGGTTATGTGTTTATTTTATCTGATTTTAAAGCTGATTTCTAGTCCGTACTGGGCATTCTCAAGCATTTTTGTTTTTTCTTTTGCTGAATGTAAGACATCACAAAATGTAAACATTTTGCAACTACTTACATGAAGTATATTCAAAGTTTAAAGACAAGCGCCATTATGGATACAAAGCGGTTGAAGCTTAATACTTCATTCTTTCTCATATCACTTCATGAAACAACTTCACAGCTGTAAAATTAATGAAGCTGTTGGAAAAAGAATTTGAAAGGTCTCAAAGATAAGGTATGTGGTTCTTAACGAATAACATTGATTCACATTTCATTGAGTGAGCCGTTTACAATGTTTATAAACATAAGGGTTCTGAGACTGCGCAGTACGGACTGGAAATCATCTTTGTTACGAAAAATTGTTGCGTGACTTATGTGAAGATTCGCGAATATGCTTTGTTTTGAATCTTCTAGCCTATTTAATTAGTGTCGCATCTCAGTGTATTTTTAGCTGTTTACGTCTGTTGCTGTAAATAGTTTATATTGTAATGTTACTTTATTTAGCCTAGCCGGAAAGTTCTAGAACATTTTGCTGTTAAGTATATAAGTGAACCGGTCTAGTTTTTAAATGTTTCTTTTCCCAGGAGTGTTGAGAGAATAATCTCGTGAGTCAGTAGTGTTTACTGAAGTGTGACGAAGGTCGCGTGTAAAGCTTGGAGGCTTTGTGAATTATCGACAGAGGTTGTGTTTGTTGAAGTGTAACAGAGAGGTTACGTGGATATCTTGGCAGTGGCCGTGTG
>JAHPZR010025742.1:0-2500 GCA_019787425.1 Platygyra sinensis
ACACAAGACTTCACAACAAGCACACGCTAGGCTTGTAACTACACTTGACTTCCATCACTCTTGTATAAACACACGGCCACTGCCAAGATATCCACGTAACCTCTCTGTTACACTTCAACAAACACAACCTCTGTCGATAATTCACAAAGCCTCCAAGCTTTACACGCGACCTTCGTCACACTTCAGTAAACACTACTGACTCACGAGATTATTCTCTCAACACTCCTGGGAAAAGAAACATTTAAAAACTAGACCGGTTCACTTATATACTTAACAGCAAAATGTTCTAGAACTTTCCGGCTAGGCTAAATAAAGTAACATTACAATATAAACTATTTACAGCAACAGACGTAAACAGCTAAAAATACACTGAGATGCGACACTAATTAAATAGGCTAGAAGATTCAAAACAAAGCATATTCGCGAATCTTCACATAAGTCACGCAACAATTTTTCGTAACAAAGATGATTTCCAGTCCGTACTGCGCAGTCTCAGAACCCTTATGTTTATAAACATTGTAAACGGCTCACTCAATGAAATGTGAATCAATGTTATTCGTTAAGAACCACATACCTTATCTTTGAGACCTTTCAAATTCTTTTTCCAACAGCTTCATTAATTTTTACAGCTGTGAAGTTGTTTCATGAAGTGATATGAGAAAGAATGAAGTATTAAGCTTCAACCGCTTTGTATCCATAATGGCGCTTGTCTTTAAACTTTGAATATACTTCATGTAAGTAGTTGCAAAATGTTTACATTTTGTGATGTCTTACATTCAGCAAAAGAAAAAACAAAAATGCTTGAGAATGCCCAGTACGGACTAGAAATCAGCTTTAAAATCAGATAAAATAAACACATAACCTTGCTTTCCGATGCGAATGTTCCTGTCCATTTCAGGGCACAGCAGTGAACTAAGTATAGCTAACCACAGCTCATGGCCAACAGTATCGCAGCTAAAATGTGTCTCCGACACTGTATCAAACTGATTTGA
This sequence comes from Platygyra sinensis, assembly GCA_019787425.1. NCBI lineage: Eukaryota > Metazoa > Cnidaria > Anthozoa > Scleractinia > Merulinidae > Platygyra > Platygyra sinensis. The sequence continues at coordinate 993 of JAHPZR010025742.1, forward strand.
GAATCACTAACCACAGAAGACAAAACATCTCCTGTCATTTGCGCTCCTTCTATTCAAAACTCGAAATAAATGGCCTCTAGGTTGACCGCAACCACAAGTTTTCCGAGGATATTTCAAGGCAACGTCCAAGCTTTTCAGCTCACAGGGCTGCTCTGATGACAAAAACTGACTTGATTTTTCCAGCATTTTCTTTAAGATTTGTAGTTTTCACAATTCTGATTTCTCTGTAAGTTTTCATTAGGGAGTTTTAGCAAACTACGACGGCTACCATGAGGAAAGCGTCACCAAACAAAAGTTTTAATGAGTAAAACAATAGCTGTGCACATGTGTAAAAATGTAAATGTGAATTTAATGCCAAACGCAGGGAGTGCCTGCACGATCACCCAAGCCAGAGGCTCATGATAAAGTGCTTGACAACAATCCAGATCGAATTGGAATTTGGAAATGTTTCGTTTTAAATCTTGATACATTTCTTTGCCATCCTCTGCAAAACAACAACGTGAAATGATTAAGTTCTATGTATTGTGGAGAACGGCAATCGCAATGGCTAATTTTTGGAAATTTCTTTTGGAATAGAATGCATGTTAAGCCTGAGCATGGTTTTAGACCGATAGTCGTACTGAAAAGATTTACACAGTTGGAAATTCGAGCGTAAAATATTAATTCATTTTTTACAAGGCGTTGTCTGCACCGTCGCCATTTTGTCATTGCTAAAACTCCCTATTCCCCACGAGGAGCGACGCTCGAGCCAGGTTTGACAGTGGCATAATTTTCCTTGACCAAGCACAATTCTTTGCCACGCATAGTAACCAATGAAATTGTTTAAATTGGGTATAGATAATAGATTATGTCAAATGGCATTTTTCGTCTTCGTCAAAGTGGACAAAGTGGGCAAAAGCCGGCTTTCGTGTCGTGTTGGAGTATTTTGAAATAAACAAAAGCTTTATGTGTAGAAATTTGTTTCGTTATTAGAGTGATTTTCAATTAAGTGTCGTAAAAACAAAACCAAAGTAAGCATTCCAGCCAATCATAAAGGACACAGACAATACAGTGAACCAATCAAAACTCGACGTAATAACAGGTTGCTGACACAAAGGGTGTGAAAATGTATGCGAACACGTCACAATTGGTTTTGGTTTTACTTCTGATTGGATGAAAAAGTGGCAGGAATCTTTTAAGCCAATCATGTAGCGTAGAAAGTGCAAAACCAATTACTTTTTGACGCTCAAATGAAAACCGCTCTATATAAAGCAAATAGATTCCATGTTGCCGTGCATCTGTTCAGTACTAGATCACAGAAGACTTAAAAATGTGGTAAGAACATCATTGACACACTCGGCTATGGCCTTGTGTGCCACTTTTTTGTTCTTACCACATTTTGACCTGTGATCTATTACTGAACAGACGCACGGCAACATGGAATCACGAAGAAGTGGAAGTGTGGGAGAACGAGAAATGCTGTGAGAACACGAGCCAAACTTTCACGAGTGTTTCCATTTAAAGTGGCA
>JAHPZR010025742.1:12500-14541 GCA_019787425.1 Platygyra sinensis
CACACGCATCAGCTTACTAGTTCATTTGGAACTTGAGCTGGTATCATCTGTTTTGAGCTGAAACCTCCTTACTACTGTTCTTTTTCTTGAACAATGTAGTCTCTTCTTCCACTTTTTGTTTTTATCAGTCAATTTATTTATTACTATCATCATTATAAGCATTATTGTTATTATCAGTATAATATGATTACATTATTATATTCCATTATTATTATAATACTGCTATTGTCATTTGTAACAGCTTAACTCTTCTATCAGTTTCCTCTTTCTTTACTTTATTTTTGCTCCTGCTATAGTAATTGCTCATCCATGTCTGATTGTCTCCTTTTTTCTAATTGAAGTACATCTTGTTACTGTTTCCGCAATTTGATATGGAAAAGAGTTGTATTTGCCTGACTTAAAAAACATCTAGCACCTGAGATTTGTGTTTCAACCTGCATGGTTTCATAGCATTTGCTCATGAAAAACTGCTTGACGTACGCCTATCTGTCTCTAATCAGTTTAAATTGTAGGATGAAGAATTTTAAATACAGAAAAAACCAACCATTACATTTAGGGTAATTACTCTAAAGATTCCTGAATCTGACGGACACATACTTAAGCAAGCGAAAAACCTTTCCGTGTTTGAATAGACTGAATACAAACACGAGCGTGGTTGGGGGAATTCAAGACAGTTATGCAAACCTCGACTCGTCTCGGGTTTGCATAAATGTCGGGAATTCTACCAACCCTCCCTATGTGTTTATATCAGGCTATCCATGCAAACACAGGACACAAAAAGTTTTCGATTGCTTTTAAAAAATATCTCCTAAAAAAGCTAACCATGCAGGAAAAGATAAAAAAATTCATTTTAATGATCAAACCGCGAGTCAAAAGAAAATTCGGGGGAAGCAAAGACCAGAATATCATGCCGTTTCCGATTTTACTCCCTCAGTCAGACGTTCAAACACTCAAGAATGTAAATAGTTTTAAGTTTTAAACAAGTTATTTACGTTAATTTTTACTTCATTTCAAATTTTTGGGCCTTTTTGTGTACTTTATAATCGCTTCACCAATTTTATATGTTTATCGTTTTACTATATATATCTAGTTATGAGGTCCTTTTTGAAAACCATACTTTTATGAAAAAGTTTCCGCAATAAAGATGATTACAAAAACATATCTTCCGACAAGTGCATATGATAACGCAGAACCAAATGAAAATTCGGTGTGTTACAAAAGTCAAATCAAAGTCCAATGCGAATTTGGAAAATGCCAGCAAGCAAGCGAGTGTCGGTAAAGAGAGTGATATAGCTTTGAATCATTCTAAAATCTTTGGGAGAAATGCTAAAGTTTGGTGAAAACAGAAGAAAAATTCAAAAGATTTATGATTTGGCACCCGAGGAAAGATGTGTTAAGAAGTTGAATCGCCCATTGTGACTGTGAAGTTTTCGCTGGTTGGAATCATAGCACAAGCAGGCATTCATTCTAATAAAGTTCATGTATGTATGTAATGTATGTACGTATGTATGTATGGTATGATGCTATGTATGTATGTATGTATGTATGTATGTATGTATGTATGTATGTATGTATGTATGTATGTATGTATGTATGTATGTATGTATGTATGTATGTATGTATGTATGTATGTATGTATGTATGTATGTAGTATGTATGTATGTATGTTTGTATGTTTGTATGTTTGTATGTATGTTGGTTGATTTTGCATGTATGTAATGTAGGTACGGTAGGTAGGTAGGTAGGTAGGTAGGTCAGGTAGGTAGTGAGGTAGGTAGGTAGGTAGGTAGGTATGTAAGGTATGTATGATCATATATGATTGAGCTATTTGGTACATTTCTTCAAGTTTTAATGGCCATTTTTGAACATATGACAGCCAAAAACAGCAACCGATCAGCTGGGTAAAGCATTCACAGGCTGGAGCGTTTAGTTCGCGTTTAATTTTATTTGTAGTAATTAATGCAAAAATTACCTTGAAAATGTTTTTACTCGGTGCCCTTGTTATTTTGTTGCAGACTCCGCTTAGCCGTTGTCTGCGCAG
>JAHPZR010025744.1:0-2500 GCA_019787425.1 Platygyra sinensis
GGATCCGAATTCGATCCAAACAATTCACAATCACAGTGCTGGCAGAACTACAACTTCCCTTTAATATCCTCAGCAGGTTACAGAAAGAAGCGTAAAACTAGGAAGCAATACATGACAAAGGAATCGATGAGAAAACGAGCCGTGTTCGAGTCAGCTTGTTGTGACAAAATACACGAAAATCTTAAGAATGCACAGTAAAAACAGAACGAAATCGAGCTACGAATTACCTTTGTCCAGCGACGAGGGTAATGGACTGATCTAAATCAAAAAGAATCTAAGGCAAATGCTCCATTGTAGAACAAGCAAGACAACTCCGACTGCTCTAAATCACGTTATTTTCCAACGCACGTGTTTTCGGGAACGCGCGCTAAGAGACTCGGGAAATTACCCAGGTATCACTGGGCTTAGCGTTAGCTACAACGCGAGAGGTATCATATTTGTCCTCGTACGTTTTTCGTCGGCCGGAGACGCCTTACGCGAGCTCCAGAAACATAAGCTCGACCAGATAGCTGCAAGAAACATAGGAATTTCTCTAGACAAAGTAAAGCTTTTTCGAAGTGAAGCTACGGCGTCTCCGAAGAAAAACGTACGAGGGCAAATATGATACCGTGACAAGAATCTATCTACTGCACTTGCAAGCAGTTCTAATCATAGACGGGCTCGGCGTCACAATATTAATTTAGAAAGCAAGTTAGCAACACATTCACAGTAAACCAGGGGCACCCAACGGGAACCTTCGATGAAATATCTGTTCGGGAGAGTCCACTCGTTCTAAGACTTTCGGATAATGCATTGACAAAGAGCTACTGATTTCTTAACTAAAACATCATCTAAAAGATTCGTAACCAGGATAAATCCACGGGAAAATAGTCCCTTAGATTTTCGGAAGGGATATTTTTGCAATTTTTGGCTCTTAATAAGGTCGCCTAGCATTTTCGGATAAGCAAATAGTTCGCTGAGAAGTTTTTCGAAGGTAACGTTCAGCTAGCAATTTCTGAAATGAAGATTTAATTTCCTAACATTTTCGGGCACTTCAATTTTCAGCTAAGAAATCCGAACAGATCAAATTTTTCTAGCTGATCAAAACAACTCTTTAAACAGTCTTCAAACATTACAAGGAGCCTAGAAATATCCCTCAAAGGATTTTTTGCTTAATTTGCTCGTTGGGTGCCCCTGGTAAACGTCATATTTTGTCCCTCAAAAGCAAATACCTAGAGACTTAAAAACATATCTTGCAATAGAAATGGGCCAAAACAATACACTAACACATGACAAATAATAGAGGTGTCAAACTCAAAGAAACAACACGCAGATATTTGCCGTAGCACGATCTAACGGCTCTAGTTTTCTTCTTATAACACAATGCGAAATGCCCTTCACAAAACTTGAAAGGTCGAAAGACCGAAAAACAAACGGCAAATGTACAAATGCCACGAACCGTAGGAGTCGTATTTGGTCTACTAGTTTTATACTCGCGTTCGCCGCTTCGCGGCTCTCTCGCAGCTCTTATGCAGTGAAAAATAAAGAAAAACCTCTGGGCCCAGTTGGGATCCTGTTCCAGGCTCTCGGTAGTTGGGGACGAGCGAAAACGAGCGAGGAAAAACCGAGGGAGGACTAAGGCGAGGAGCGGTATTGTCATGGTTGTTGTTGATTTCTTTATGAAATGAATGCAGCTTTGCAACGCTCGTACAGTTCCTGCAACAGTTCAGGCACGAAATTCAGGAAAGAACCGGCAATTCGCTCACGTGGCACAAATGTTTTTGAGTCAGTAGATAATCAATTAGATTCATGTCACTCAATTTTCATATTTGGATAAGACAATCGTACAATTTCAGACGTAGCAATTTTTGCAAGGACCAGCGTGACAGAATAGAGGATCCTACAATCGTACAATTGCCTAACCCATAGCCAAGTACTGAAGTAGAACCTCCGTAGGTGGTCTGTAGGTCCGTACGTAGTCCGTGGACTCCGTGGACCCGGTCCGTAGTGGGGTCTGCGGCCGGGGGTCAGTGTTTTCGGGTTTATCGACCGCCGTACTTCGTAAGGGCTAATTATACATTCGGTCTGTGACTATCATCCGTGACGAGGCGATCCATACCACAAGCAGCGCGTTGAGTGCTTTCATCCACTCTGCAATATGGCAGACCAAGACAATCATTCCGACACGGAAAGCCATGAATTTGACGATCAAGTCAACGTTTCCCTTCTTCCCGAGACAGACAGCAAGAGAAAGACAGTATTCCCGAGCTTTCCACTCAACCGAAAGACCGCTATCGTCAGCGTCGTAGCTGTTCTTCTGTTGGTTGTAGTTGTGCTTCTGGCTGTGTTCTTGCGTTCTTCCTCTGAAATGAATGAAAAGAAACCGCAATTGCAAGTCGAACAATCATTGAGACTCCCCAGACACTTATCGCCGATCGAATATCATGTCTATTTACATCCTAATCTGACAACATTTACGTTTTCGGGAAAGGTCGAGGTTCTTCTTTACTGCAATGAAGCT
>JAHPZR010025744.1:10000-11332 GCA_019787425.1 Platygyra sinensis
ATGTGCTCTGGACACCACTTTTCGTAGCGAGGCCAAGATGTCACGTCAAAATATATTCTTATATAAAAAAGAGTTCATATCAAGACAATTGTTTTTTTTTTAGTATCAGACTAGAACAATAACGTTCAATATTATTGTTTCAATGAGCAGAAATATAAGAAAGCGGGGGCAGCTTTAGTGATAACTATTACTAGTGATAGACATTTGTCAAATAGTTTCATCGTATGCTCGCTCCGCAGCAACATAATCAGGATTTAAAAAGAATATATAGAAGGGAGGAAGAATTCTGGAATTCGTCAACGTTAACCAGAATGCATTGCAATTAACCAGAGTGCACTGCTCCACCTTTTACCGGAACGCATTGGACACGAACAACGCGAAGATGTCACACTATCTTGTCGCCTTGCATTTGAGAGAAAGGTTTAATAGTGGTTATGTTTTGCTCTGATTTACATGTGCCTGTAAGACGGAGTGAAAGAGATCGTGCTTGACACAGCTCTTGCTTTTGTTGTTAAATTAATGCAGTATGTGAAAGTTTGTGAATTTGGATGATTAATTGTGACGTCTCAATTTTGAACTTGTCATTTCTTGGCAATCTTGCCACCTCGGTCGAATTCTTCGTCGTTACTGAGAGATTGCAGAATAATTAAAAGAAACGAAGTTGGTAGAACACGCTGATCTCATATAAGCTGTGATATATTCCTTCTCATCCAAACATGAATTTAAGCTAAAGCTTTAGCATTTTTACACATCGCGATTTTGGTGTGCACTAAGCCATTAGACGAAGGATGTTTAGAGGCTGTTTCCACATGTAAAATTCCATTCAAATTCCTCCAAGTCCTTCCAACTTCTTCATCCCTTTCTTGGAAATACGGACAGACTTGCTTGCCTTGATTCACACCTCTCGAATGACATTCTCGACGATGTGGCCTTTTTGCTTGCAATAAAAACAGGTCAGTTCCTTAAACCTGCAAGTTTGTGCACTATGATTTCCTCCACACCTAAAACAAGAAGACTTGTACTGCATGCTTCGTCCATCCACACGTCTCGTCCCATCGGTTGTTCCATCCCCTTGTAAAGTTACCTTGTTGCTGAAGCACCGACATATTTTTGAAAGTAATTTCCATCGGGTTTGCAATCTCATTTGCCTTCGCCAATAATAATTTCTTCTCTACCAGTAGACGTCGCTGTATTTTTTCGTCTCGAATTCCGCACACAATCCTGTCCCTAAGCATCATGTCAAGAGTATCTTTATGCTCACAATGTTCGACCAAATTCCTCTGCGCCGCCACAAAATCTGCCACTCCTTCGTTACGAAAACGGTTGTTGAAC
>JAHPZR010025745.1:2500-7500 GCA_019787425.1 Platygyra sinensis
TTGCTATGGTAACCTATTATGTTATGAAAAGGACAACGACGTGTTCACCGATAGTTGGGCAGTTTTTTTGATACCATGATTGTAGAGTGGCTATAACGACGAATCAAAATGCAAGTGCTTGAAACTGTTTTGAGCCACCTTAAACGGTACTAGAAAACCCGTGTTCCGGAATTTAGCTTTACAAAATGGTATAATATCTCTGGGACAGGTTACTAAATTAGGTTTTTGCCAGATTCCCATGTCGTGACACGCTTCAGTAAATTGTCGGCCATCTTCAACTGTTAAGTTTAATATAATTTGTATGAAAAAGAGGAGCTAGTATAATGTCAATTGTAAGAAATTCAGACTTTTCGTCGTGATCAGTTGAAACACGGAGGAAAAGATATTTCCGATAATCAAATTTAATTTTCTTTTAATTTTGTCTGAGAATTCCTGCAGACTTGGACGGGTTTTCGGCAAAGATCGTGCAGTACTATTTTTAGCACTTCTGTTACCTGAATTCAGTTTCTTTTAGGGCCTGATTACATGAGCCGGGCTGGCCCAGTTAGCCGGGCTGCTTCGGTGTGCCGAGATGACTTTCAGCTCGGTATTACATGAGGCGAGCCAGCCCGGTTGATCGGTTGATGGCTGATGCGATAAACCGTGGGAACCGGAGCGAGATTGATTTTGTACTCTAATTGGCTTTACATGTAAATTAAGCCGGGCTGGCCGGGCAAACGCGATTACATGGAAAAATCTCAGCCCGGTAGCCGGGATCCTGGCACCGCGATAACGAGATCTCGGCTAACCGGGCCAGCCCGCCTCATGTAATCAGGCCCTTAGCTAGGCTACCGCACCGGTGGTTTAATTCAAAAGCTGTAAAACAGCTGTTTAGAAAAGCGCTCTGTCCTTCAAAAAAACACGATCGACCAAACAAAGGTAACTTGTTGAAGGGATCATAACTATATTATTTTACAATACAGATGGAACCCTGCACGCGCTCTGATTGGTCAAAAAGTCATGCTTTATCAGAGTGTAAAACATAGAAAAAGGGTGTAGAATCTATATATCGTAAAGCAATTGAAGAAGCTTAAGCCTTGTATTCCCCTTTGATAAAACCCTCCGAACATTTCAACTTTCAGCAATTTCCGAACATTTCAAATGGCGGTTGTGTTTTATCACAGTGTAATACACGGTTTAGGCTTCTTTACTTGTTAAATAAACTCCATTGTCCGTGCACTTCCACTTCCGCTAGATTCACCGGCCTTTGAGGTCGTGTTGAGAATCATGTTATAAGAGCAATAGAACACTTTTTCCGTGTTTACATAGCCTCATCTAAACATTCGAGGAGCTGGGAGAATTCTCCAAAGTTATACAAATCCTCGACGACGTCTTTTGCTTGTATAACTGTCTCGAATTCTCCCAACCCTCCATCGGGTTTTTCTGTTTTTGATTGAATGTAAAATATTGGACTTCTCCCGGCCTAAATTCTGTAAGATGGCTTGGTTTATTTACAAATAAGACTTTCAGGAAACATCGTAAGTTAATTTTCCCTCACTGGTAGGGATTTTGTCATCTACATAGTGTCATTGGCAATTTTACATCCGCATTTTGTCATCCACATTTCTCCATCCGCAATTTGTCATCCGCATTTTTCCATCCGCATTTTTTCTATCCGCCATCCGCCATCCGCCATCCGCCGCCATCCGGTCCGCCAATTCAAATGGGGTACATTTCATCAAGATCTGAGTTACCATAGCAACGAAATGACGCCATGCCCCATTTTACATAAGACCGAATAAACTTGCCACCAGACATAGTTTGGAAAATACGACGTCGGGATCTCGGACATGACATAGCTGCCTCAACGATGGCAAAATTGTAAAAAAATCTATAAGAGCGTTTTCGAGAAAATTACGAGTGAATTTTTAAGGTATCAAAATGCAACAAAAGCAAGCTGTTTTAAATGTTATTGCAAACTATGTGCACAAGACTTCACTAAATGGCTTTCTGGTCTTAAATGAATCTTCTAACATATAATTACCTCGGGTGAAAATCTCAGAGAAATCGCTCCGTTTGATTTTAAGAAACATTGGCGTGAATATCAACTGGTGTAGGCCGTTATTTTGCATTCTATCAAAAATTGCCCCTAAAATTCTTAAATTGAGTGGGAATTAAAAACCACTCGATGAATTTTTTTTTATACTTGGCCCTCAATAAGATACATAATCAATATGTCATGTCCGAGATCCCGACGTCGTATTTCCGAAATTATGTCTGGTGGCAAGTTATTCGGTCTTATGTAAAATGGGGCATGGCGTCATTTCGTTGCTATGGTAACTCAGATCTTGATGAAATGTACCCCATTTGAAACTTTCATCTTTCTCTAGCACACCACTAACGTTTGATTTTCTGTTGGATTGATAATGGTGGTGCTCTAGTCGCTCAAAGTTGAACGGTATCGTGACTCTAAAATCCGATCGAGCCACCTTAAAAACATATCTTGCAATAGAAATGAGCTAAAACAATACACTAACACATGACAAATAATAGAGGTGTCAAACTCAAAGAAACAACACGCAGATATTTGCCGTAGCACGATCTAACGGCTCTAGTTTTCTCCTCATAACACAATGCCGAAATGCCCTTCACAAAACTTGAAAGGTCGAAAGACCGAAAAACAAACGGCAAATGTACAAATGCCACGAACCGTAGGAGTCGTATTTGGTCTACTAGTTTTATACTCGCGTTCGCCGCTTCGCGGCTCTCTCGCAGCTCTCATGCAGTGAAAAATAAAGAAAAACCTCTGGGCCCAGTTGTATCCTGTTCCAGGCTCTCGGTAGGTGGGGACGAGCGAAAACGAACGAGGAAAAACCGAGGGAGGACTAAGGCGAGGAGCGGTTTCTTTATGAAATGAACGCAGCTTTGCAACCCTCGTACAGTTCCTGCAACAGTTCAGGCACGAAATTCAGGAAAGAACCGGCAATTCGCTCACGTGGCACAAATGTTTTTGAGCCAGTAGATAATCAATTAGATTCATGTCACTCAATTTTCATATTTGGATAAGACAATCGTACAATTTCAGACGTAGCAATTTTGCAAGGACCAGCGTGACAGAATAGAGGATCCTACAATCGTACAATTGCCTAACCCATAGCCAAGTACTGAAGTAGAACCTCCGTAGGTGGTCTGTAGGTCCGTACGTAGTCCGTGGACTCCGTGGACCCGGTCCGTAGTGGGGTCTGCGGCCGGGGGTCAGTGTTTTCGGGTTTATCGACCGCCGTACTTCGTAAGGGCTAATTATACATTCGGTCTGTGACTATTATCCGTGACGAGGCGATCCATACCACAAGCAGCGCGTTGAGTGCTTTCATCCACTCTGCAATATGGCAGACCAAGACAATCATTCCGACACGGAAAGCCATGAATTTGACGATCAAGTCAACGTTTCCCTTCTTCCCGAGACAGACAGCAAGAGAAAAACAGTATTCCCGAGCTTTCCACTCAACCGAAAGGACCGCTATCGTTCAGCGTCGTAGCTGTTTCTTCTGTTAGTTGTAGTTGTGCTTCTGGCTGTGTTCTTGCGTTCTTCCTCTGAAATGAAAGAAAAGAAACCGCAATTGCAAGTCGAACAATCATTGAGACTCCCCAGACACTTATTGCCGATCGAATATCATGTCTATTTACATCCAAATCTGACAACATTTACGTTTTCGGGAAAGGTCGAGGTTCTTCTTTACTGCAATGAAGCTTCTAACAATGTTACACTCCATGTTGGAAAGAAGATCAATTACGCTGAAGTTCAAGTGGCATTTATTCCAGACTCAAATCACACGGAAATCAAACAGACCTTACAAGTGAAGAAGATATCTCGACTAGGAGGTGAAATGGTCCGGATCGAGCTTTACAGGGAACTTCAAAGCGGCAATTATTACTTTCTGGTCATCGAGTTTGATTCAGAGTTAAGTAAGGGGCTTGCTGGATTCTACGTGAGTAAATATACATCACCATCAGGTGAAACAAGGTGAGCGATGTTTTCTTTCTACAGTAGCTTACAGTTTGTTTTCAACATGGCATCGAAACAGCATACTCATTGACTTCCTGCATTGCCTCGTTTACTCGGTTTACTGCAGATTTTACGAAGTGGACCGGAACTTTAGTTTCCTTAAATTTTACAAGTTCATCTTAAGTGTGGACCAGTATCCTTATTTGGTTTACTCCAAGTTTCAGAGCTCCGATTCGAAAGGTATTTAGAACGTTTATATAACCCGATGACAAAGAATCAAAATTTGCATACACTGTTTCCTGTTATTTGATTTCGTTTTTTGAGAGTCACGCAATCATTCACCCACCATCTGTGCCTTGATCAAAACAAACAGCAGTGATAAACATATTGAACTTGCACATTTTTTCAGTGACTGTTGAAATTGACATGAGCGACTCGACTTCACCGCCTGCAAGTTGATTCATTGACTGCGAGCAGTCTCTCTTTTCTTCGAAAACTGTGTGGGGAAAACGCAAACCAAGCGCGGGAACGTGACTGTGACCGTGACGGCACTGCCGCTTCAAGCGGCTCGCAGCATCGCCGCTCGCACGTCACGCTCACAGTCACGCTCGCACGCTTTCTTGTTTTTTGTTCTTTCCCGTGGATTTTCGAGGAAAAGGAGACTGCTCACAGTCTAGTTGATTCAAACGAAGTCCTAGTTTTATAAGACATCTAAGCTGATGACTTAAAAAGTTGTCATTTTAGAGAGAGATGAATGTTTCATTAACTTACTATAGATATCGCAATACCTCCGAAAGAATCTCGTTACAGACGAGAAACTTTCCAGTCATATTGCAAAACAACAACAACAGCAACATTCTTTATAGAATTATTTTTCACAACCAACTTTTTTTTGTTTACAATATACCTTTTCAGTTGATAAATATTAAAATTAGAGTATGGGGATCACGTAGTCTCCATAGTTAGTCCTCATATTTACAAAATTAGTTAACTTTAATGCAGGTGAGGAACCAGA
>JAHPZR010025745.1:12500-14836 GCA_019787425.1 Platygyra sinensis
AACACTATTGGCTTGACTCTGAACCTGATTTCCGCTCAGGTGGCCGAAACGTCAGTCACCAACAAATAACTAAAGAGCCAATGTAGCTGAGTATTGCAAACTAAATATTTATGCCATGGTTTCTTGTGTAACAGATCTCGTGGCCATTCCCGACTTTGCTGCCGGAGCTATGGAAAACTGGGGTTTGATTACCTACCGTTTGACTGCTTTGTTGTATGACGAGAGCAAATCCTCAGACTCGAACAAGCAGTGGGTTGCTGTGGTTGTGGCCCACGAGCTTGCTCATCAGGTTTGTGAGTTGTTTTAAAAAGAGAACAAAATGTTTCTTCTACATGCGAAAAGTGGTCAATATTTTTTTCCTCTCTTCTCACTTCAAATTTACTGTTCTTATAGGGAGCTTACCAAGGGAAATTCTTGTCTCTGACACTTAAAATTATAATCGCGTTAGTGTCATAAGCCACATAAACTTTGTCTTTGACAAAGAAAAGTCATTCGTCTTCAGAACCTGTAATCTACAAAAATAGATGCAGAACTTATGTTTTGGCATATTACTTGTAGCTAAACCTGTAGCCTTATTAGCAGTGGAAAATCTTATGATAGACATTTGTCAAATAGTTTCATCGTATGCTCGCTCCGCAGCAACATAATCAGGATTTAAAAAGAATATATAGAAGGGAGGAAGAATTCTGGAATTCGTCAACGTTAACCAGAATGCATTGCAATTAACCAGAGTGCACTGCTCCACCTTTTACCGGAACGCATTGGACACGAACAACGCGAAGATGTCACACTATCTTGTCGCCTTGCATTTGAGAGAAAGGTTTAATAGTGGTTATGTTTTGCTCTGATTTACATGTGCCTGTGAGACGGAGTGAAAGAGATCGTGCTTGACACAGCTCTTGCTTTTGTTGTTAAATTAATGCAGTATGTAAAAGTTTGTGAATTTGGATGATTAATTGTGACGTCTTAATTTTGAACTTGTCATTTCTTGGCAATCTTGCCACCTCGGTCGAATTCTTCGTCGTTACTGAGAGATTGCAGAATAATTAAAAGAAACGAAGTTGGTAGAACACGCTGATCTCATATAAGCTGTGATATATTCCTTCTCATCCAAACATGAATTTAAGCTAAAGCTTTAGCATTTTTACACATCGCGATTTTGGTGTGCACTAAGCCATTAGACGAAGGATGTTTAGAGGCTGTTTCCACATGAAAAATTCCATTCAAATTCCTCCAAGTCCTTCCAACTTCTTCATCCCTTTCTTGGAAATACGGACAGACTTGCTTGCCTTGATTCACACCTCTCGAATGACATTCTCGACGATGTGGCCTTTTTGCTTGCAATAAAAACAGGTCAGTTCCTTAAACCTGCAAGTTTGTGCACTATGATTTCCTCCACACCTAAAACAAGAAGACTTGTACTGCATGCTTCGTCCATCCACTTGTCTCGTCCCATCGGTTGTTCCATCCCCTTGTAAAGTTACCTTGTTGCTGAAGCACCGACATATTTTTGAAAGTAATTTCCATCGGGTTTGCAATCTCATTTGCCTTCGCCAATAATAATTTCTTCTCTACCAGTAGACGTCGCTCGAATTCCGCTCGAATTCCGCACACAATCCTGTCCCTAAGCATCATGTCAAGAGTATCTTTATGCTCACAATGTTCGACCAAATTCCTCTGCGCCGCCACAAAATCTGCCACTCCTTCGTTACGAAAACGGTTGTTGAACTTAAAGGGCCATTGTCACGATAAAGCGCATGTGCGATCTTGATTGACAACATTTATTTTAACCAATAGAAACCGTAATACTATCACGAGCGCCACGAATTCGTCGCAGTTCAGCTCAGAGTTGCACGTGCCTTTCGAATATCTCTTTATCCGCCGGCTTTTGTCCTTTTGTTTGTAAAGAATATTTATCATGTTTATGTTGTGCCGTGTCCGTTGATTACAAGCGCATACGCTTTACTTTCTTCCAAATTGTATGTGTATCTGTAGCTATATATACAAAGTTTCCGATATTCGTCCTTGCATCTTTCTTTCGTTTTCTTTTTCTTTTCGAACAAGACGGCTACGAGTTGAAAGTAGCTTTCGTCTCTAACCGTTTCGAAAACCGGCCTCTCGAGGACATTGTATTTCTCGACGGCATTCAACTCAAAACACAAAATACGACTTTTAAATCTTTCATGGATGACTAAACAGTTCTTCAATATCGGTATTACTATTTTCACACGCCTCACAAGGTCGATGGAGGATGATTCTTCTCACAAATAACAACTTTGAAAACTGTTCCGTCGGATGAGAAATCAAATCACCGCACATGCGCAGAAGCGTGTCAA
>JAHPZR010025746.1:0-47500 GCA_019787425.1 Platygyra sinensis
CCCAAAATCGATCATTTTGCCAAATTTTAGTTTTTGGTATTCCCATGTACATCCCATCGAGTTCTTTTAAATGCAAAAAGTTCCGCGAAAAAAGGCTTCTCCCAGACAAAGTTATAAAGGAAAAACGATTCTATGAATAAATTATCTCTAATTGGAAGCTGTCAACAAGTTGTCACTATCAACTAAAATGCCATTGAAAGTCACGTAAACCGCGGCATGGTTTGTTTTGCGAAATTACTGATTTGTCTGTCACGCGTAATCGATTTGTTTTTGGTGGAAGATGTCTTCAAAAAAGAAACGCAAAAGATCGTGTCCGTTTTCAAATGCGAAGAAGGCACCGAAACGGAAAACCTCGAAAGCATTTAATAAGGAATGGGCTGAAGCGCTCTAACTGTTCCATTTACATTCCTCCTTTATTTCTAAATGTGCGCTTTCGTGTTTTCTGAATAGTTTTGGGTCGCAGCCGCTCCGTTCGCCTTCGAGGCCCCAGTTTTTACAACCGAAATATGCCAGCATTTTACGACGCCATGTCATTGTAGAAGATTCACCGAAGGTTTTTATCTGTACTCGTTTGCGGAAGATTCAGAAAGCACCGCCGAGCTTTGCCACATTTGCGTGGAAAACTGTTACAATATTCTTTCGGCCGATTTGCAGATACACGGCCGATTCTCTCTGCCCGAAGTTACACACGCACTTCGCTGAAATTCTGAATAGTCAACTAATACTACTACTGCAACGTGTAAAAGAAGCGTTCTTACCCTGATTCTCTCATTTCTTTAAGCATGGTTTCTTTCGCGGACTCACCGTGCGAATTCCCCGCGTTACTTCCTCTATCACTTTTTTTGGATCTCTTCAGTAGATTTTGCCTTCAGCATCGTTCCAAAACTCGATCTGAGTGAGTGAGTGGAGCGGCGGAACAGGGAGCTTTGTTGGTATTTGCTGCCAGTAAATACCATTTGAGACCGCTTTGCGGGCCGACTTGTAAATGCGAGCCCTATTGTCTATGTAAGAAGAGCCCTCACTTTATCAATCAACAGGTAATTACTTTTCAATCATTTGAGATCTAATCTCCCCACACCGGAAAAACCGCCCTAAAGTGTATTTTGCGTTATTTCTCAAAACTAAAATCTCATCAAATGAGGCGCACGTTTCCAGTTCGTTTACAGCCAATTTTCATCCATTTTCGCTGAAATTTGGCAAGAATGTTGCCCGATAATGTGGCAAAAAAACCGTGTCGGGGAATTTTAATTTTTTGACTCCTTCGAAAGTAATGAGCATTTAAGCAAAGGCAATGAGTTTTTTTTAGAAACTTAAATTTTAACAGCGTATAAAAAGCAAACCAGACGAGTAATCAAAATTCCCCGACACGGTTTTTTAGATCAAGGTGTGAAGAAAACGTAGCGATGTCGCTCGCTTTCTCCCGTTAAATTCTGAACGGAAACGAACTCAATTTGTGAAACTACATACTTTTGGGAAATGATCACTATTTTAGGAAAGGGTTTTATTTCTTGAATTAAATCAAGTAATTATCGAAATCTGCAATTATTAAGCTTTCAGAAAATATATACTTTATTGGGGGTTTTATGAAACGCGCGACCGTGAAAGAGCGACAACGCGAGGTTGTCATTTGGGGTATACTGATACCTTAAAACAGATTCCTCTCACAGTTAATAGAGTTAAATTTACATTTCTCATAAAGTGACAAAACCTTTTTCGTAACCCAGTTTTTTGTCACCAAAGTTGTCACCAAAGAGGCTCTCAGGCATTGGGAAGGGTTATGTGACAAGGACTCTGCAGATTTCGTGGCGTCTTATAAAATTGTTACAGTCTTTCAGGTGCCTGGTTGCTTCAGGTCTCAATTAAGTAACGTTGTTTACCTTTAATAATGTCTTCTCGTTTATAATTTGAAGTGCCTTCTTGGAACATCAAAATCGAAGAAACTACGTTCAGTGCTGGATACAGAATAGGACCATGAAATTGCGTGATATGATGTTCTAATTAAATTAGTTCTTGTTATAAAATGAGACCAGAAAAATTACCCAGAATTAACACCAATCTGCCTTTACTGTTAGTTGTTATTATAGCTGCATCACGTTTAGCTGTCTTGCTGTTAACAGATCCATTGAAGTTCTCATAAACAAAGCTACTGATCAAATTGTTAAAATCGAACCTTAATAAAATTTGGCTTTATGTTGTATTTGTTAAGGTGTAACAAATTCTAAATTTTTTTTTTTTCTGTACATCGTAACCAAACAAACTAATTAACTTAGTCAAACTGTCAAGAGTCCATTGAGTGCTGCTACTTCCAGAGGCTTTTAATTTACAAAAAAATACTCTTGCACGCCTTGCGTGCCTATGTTTTGTTTTAAGGATGCCAACGCCGACACCAGAGATTTTGACGTGCCCAATCAAGACGTTTATCTGTCTCAAGACACGAACGGATGGTATTCGGCGTACGACGTGGCATGGCAGGCTCTACACGCGGCGGCCGCCGCTGCATGCAGAGGAAGTATCCCTACTGGAGGAAGTGGTACCCATGTGAACGAGGTGCTGACTAGGAACAGCCGTGGACCGAAGAGCTGCACACAGCTTTGTGCCGAAACCAACTTCGCTGTCCATTGCGATGCAGAGGTTTCTATCTACGGAAAAGTTGGTAAGGCTACTAGAAATGGGCAGAACGTGGGCTTGTTTTACAACTACGATTGCAACACTGGTACGCAGGGTTGGGGAGGAGAGGAAGCCAAGGCTGCTCAGGAGGGGATCATGGGGTTCAACGAAGGTGCCTTCAGCTTCTGCTGCTGTCGCAAATAAATACTCAGTTCGGTCTTGTCAACGAAAGACGTTCCTGTAGGACATCCTCAGTAGTATTAGAAAATAAAGATGTGATAACCAGAACCTAATTTGTGTAATTTTTTGGGAAAAGTTATCACTTCAGCCCGAGTTCGGAGTGTTGGTGCTCTAGGGAGCGTATTTTACTCGTCCCAACCGTATGCTACTTTACCGCAGGTTACCTGACAGTTTGGTCGAGAGTAAGTGTTTTTTTTTAACCCAAGAGCGCTCTCTGTTCCAATCAAATCCTTACATCATTAGATGTCCCATTAGGTGGTCACGCTTACAATTCTCCCACTCACACTCACTCAAACTCTTCGTGCCCAGTGCCATATGTGCAAGATCTCAGTTCTCTAAAACTATAGAATTTTCTAAAACTGTAACTTATGAAATACGGCTCAAGTTATTAACCATGATTGATTCAAGGTTAAAGAAAATCGAGCGATCACGACGACTGACGGACCTCGAATGACCTAAATCTCCCACGCAAAACCTACTAACCCCTCGCACATCCCATACCAACCCGCGAACCCTTGAATCGTGCCATCAGAATAATAATTTCCGGCTTATTGATTCAAACGTCAGAAATTACTCTTTTAGCAGGTCATGCTGTTGCTATGGTAAACTGTTGTGTTACGAAAATGATAACAACGTGTTCACCAATGGTTAGGCAGTATTTTGACGGCATGACTGTTGCATCAAGTAATAAAGAGTGGTTGTAACTACCCATTAAAATTTATGTGCTTGAAACTGTTTCTATTCACCTTAATGCAAGGCACCTACTTGGTCACATTCGCTCAATTTGTTTTGAGCATTGAATATTTCCCTGTCTTCATAACATTTTTTCTCCTCGTTACCCCCAGTGCCTCGGTTTCCATTGATCTATGGAACAATCAACACGATTAGGTCACAAATTAGCAGCAAGGTGGTCTTATGGTTAAAGCCGAATTAAGTTTCAAGATGAGGGCTGAACATTATCGATTGGAAATCTTGTTATATTTAGAGCTTAACACAGGCTACTTGGGAGACATCTAGCCATTGAAAAATCCTGAGCTAACCGCCGTCTGGTTAGCTCTGTTGGTAGAGCGCCGGACTGCTGTGCGGGAGGTCCAGGGTTCGAGTCCCAGACCGCCCAACACTCAGGGTCTTAAAATAACTGAGGAGAACGTGCTGCCTTTGTAATTATATCTGCAAATGTGGGATAAGGACTATAAACCGTAGGCCCCGTCCCTGCATCTTCGATGTTATGGTTAGCAGGGGTCTTAAAAGAACCCACACGCTTATCGTAAAGAGTAGGGCATGAAGTTCCCGGTGTTGTTGTCTGGCCTTTGTTGTTGTTACAAATGCTCGGAGATATTAGCTCAAATAAAGCTACTCTACACTCCGAGGGTAAATAAAGTGTTCACTTCACTTCACACACTCTAGCTGCGAGTTAGACTGTGAGCTTTGATAGATTAACAAGAGCTTCATATTACTAGATGCTCCAAGAGCGTTAACTCGGGCTTCGCACCGCAGTACCAAATCGTACTTTACGAGTAGTAGTACGAGTGTTGAACACAATAAACACAAATAAAAGAATTAAGATATTTTCCACTGAGTTAGTTTACTATTCAAGTTGCACAGGGGCCTATGCATCCATGGAAAGAATTTTCCAGGTCTTTAAATTACAATTGCAACTAATGGCGATTACATGCTAGCAGAAATTAAAAAAAGTTCGGTTTACTGCTCGTGGGCGATCCGAGTGAATCATGCAGCTGAACATTTTTGCCATTTTGCGATCTTAAGGAGGCTGGAAAGGGTTTTTCATTGCTGCAGTGTTTGTGAAACGATGGACGATTACAAAAAAGGATATTTAATGGTGTGGGCAAACTATATGTCTCCTTGCAACTCTATTGCTGGGCTATACTTTAAGGGTACTTTTGACGTCATATCAGTTACTATGGCAAAGCACAAGGTCCACAAAAACGCCTACTAAATTTCAGTTTTTGTAAATTATCTGAAAAACTAATTCGGCGACCTACCATTTTAATTTTTTTTATGGAAAGTTCCCTAAATTCTTTGACTTTTCAGACAGTATGGAAAAAAGTTATCTAGGAGAATGAAAGATATTTAAAGAAAATGTGTTTTATGGTTCACACAAAATTCTATTAGATAATTTTCCCCGAAACTTTTATATTTGAAGTGCCATCGTGAATGGTGCGTGCATGCAAAAAATGAATATAGGTCACCGAGCAAAATTTTAAGCTAGAAACAAATGTTTCCCGCGGATTTTATTTCCGGTTCGCGCGATTTTACGCAAGATTTAACTTCCGGTGTGATAATTTTGATTCATTCAGCTGACGCGTGCGCGTGCGTGCAGCTAAAAACCCTTTCCAGCCTCCTTAAACCGATCAAGAGCATTCTTTTCTGTGTCCTGGGTGAAACATGGAGTGATACTAACCGCAAGCAAACTTTACATGTACAGCGGTTCACTACACATCTACGGGGCGTTCTATATTTCTCACTAAAGCCCTGGTCAAACGGCGCGTGATAGTCGATGATAGTTGATTCTCCCCTAACTATCATCAACTATCACCAACTATCATTCACATGGTCAAACGGCCAAAGAAGATCGTGATAGTTGACCATAGTTCACCGGCAGTCGCGCAAGCAAAGTCACGAGAGCAGCGAGTTCGAAGTTCTTACCGCGTTATGAATATAAATGGCGTCCCGTAAGACAAACTTGTAAAAGTATGAATTTTTCGCGACGAAGGAGGACGGCAGCATGTTTTCTGACCGCTGTCGGGCCAGTGATTACCAAAACAGCTGACCGAAAAACTATCATGAACTATCATACGTGTGGTCAAACGAGAAAAACTATCATCGACTATCATGAAGAATTTGAACAAGCTCAAACTGAATGATAGTCAATGATAGTCAATGATAGCGCATGATAGTTGGTGGTCAAACGGAAGCGCGCGCTCAACTATCATCGACTATCATCGACTATCATGAGCCGTTTGACCAGGGCTTTAAGGAAATCATGTTGCGTAACACGGACATAACAAGTTGGCGTGTTGGATAACAAATCTCTTATAAGACGTTTTGTTGTGTACTATCGCTGATAATTTTTACTCGTTGTTTACGGGCTCGTCAAAATACGGCACAACTCGTAAAAATATTCAGCGATACTACACAACAAAACGTCTGATAAGATATATTTATTGCCTGTAGTCTGGCTCCAAAATTACTTCAATAATCGAATGAAAATTGCAGAAAAACTATGAATATTCGGCCTGGCCGAAACAAAAAAACAATATTCTTACAGAAAAAAGTATACCCAAACGAATCAAATTAGTTGGCATTCTTTCTGTAAAATGATTCTTCTATATAACAAAAGAACGCACTGTTGACAATTCTTAAGAGTAATATTTCCACACGTTAGATAAATGATATACAGAAAACAGACAAATAATGACATATGTATTATTAAAGAGCTGACCAGCTGATACGTACCTAAGCAAAAAATGTACATGTTAGCACAGAAATGCCCTTCTCAGAAGATTAAAAGGAAACTGTACAAGTAGCTGTATTCCTCCACATGACGGAGCATTTTACTTTTGCATTGTATCTGTACTTAGTATATAACACACAAGTGAATAGTACGTTTCGCGCACGCTGATTGGCTAGCTTGGAGGTGATTAGCCAAGCACTATTCACTTCCGAGCACCCGAAGAACAAACAAAATGGCTTTTGTCGGTATATTGTCACAAATAAAGTTACTCTTTGTTCCGCTAGTTATTCAGCTTGTGTGGTATATACTAAAACAATTATTCTCCTCAGTGTCGGCAAAAGTGGCGGATATTTCCCAGAAGCGGCTCGGGTTGTCGAAGGTGGACGATCAGTGTCACTACGTACACTCTCCTATAGGAAATGATACAGGCTAGGACTCCCTATATCTTGTAATCATATGCGCCAAAATGTGCCGAACAAAGTGACATTTTTAAACCCATCTCAGACAAAATTAAGGCAGGTGTTAAGTTAGATTGTTCGATTGCAGTAGGAGAACCTTTTAACGTCACTTTTGATCCCCGATTAGATGGAAGTAGGAGTAAGAGACTAAGTTTATGCCAAATATGTACAAACACACCAAAATATTTCCTTCAGAAATGATTTCATTTCTTTTCTCAGCCAAAAATTATAAATGAAGCTAAATGAGATGGTATATTAAAGGTTTGGTAACTGATGCGAAACAATCGACTTGATGAAACCCATATGTCGTTGTATGTCGGGGTGCAAGGTTAATAGCAGGCACACAAATCAACCAGCTTGTTTTAGTTTCCCCCAGGTGATGTTTTACTGTGAAATTTAGCAGATAGATAACTATCATGTTCGTATGTCATGTTTTACTATCACACATATCATTTCGCCGCGTTCAAGATGATTTCTTTGGCGAAAAAAAAGAAAAAAACTGCAGTCATAAAATGTTTGCAAATGTAGCTGCCAATGTTCTTCCCATACGTTGGAGGTTTTTTCGTTCATGGAATTGTTATGACTTCTCTTAGAGATTATCTCCAGTAACTTTGTTAGCAAGTAGGTTGGTGTGGGTTTAACAATTTATACGGGATCTGAGTTGGCTACAATCGCGCAATCTACAAACGGTAAAGAAACAAACGTAAGCGAGAATCATGACACTTGTTCCTCACTTAACGTCAACTGGAGATCCAGTTGACATTAAGTGAGGAACAACTGAATGTGATGACGGCTCCTTATCACGCAGCGAATCCCAGGAAATAACAAAGTTCTCATGCCGAAATATAAGATTCTAATTTCACTGCTGTAGAGAAAAGCTTATTTTACCAGTACACTCTTTTTTTATAAGAGCAGATTTTGCAAAAATATCGAGGCTGAAATTTGCGAAATTTTGAGAATGTTCTAAGAATAAACGGCCAAGAGAAAAGAATGGCTACTGGTCGTGTAGGCAGCAAGCTATTACATAGCAATAATTAACTTAAAATGAACAAGCTCCGAAAGTAACACCTTCTGAAAGTGGTGACCCTCCGAAAGTAGACACCGAAAGTAGCGATAAAATTTCACACGTGCTAGCAACTGATCCCGAAAGTAACTAGTCCAGTCCCTGAACTCTCCTTTTTTTCCCGCCTAATCATAAAAATTATAATTTTCTCGATTGTGATTGGTTTAAAAAGTCCTTATTTCCACTAATTCGCTGGCTGAGTTGTTATCGGACAGTTTGTTATTGGATAGTTTGTTATTGGACAGTTTGTTATCGGACAGTTCATCAAACCAATCACATTCAAAGTTGCAGTATAAATCAACCAATCACATTCAAAGTTAAAATTGCGTGCCACGTGCGCGCTTGCTTTTGTGTTTTTGCCGGTAGCGTTAGAATGTTTACGCCTCCTTATCGTAAATACTTTTGTTCTTAGGCCATCGTAATTTGATCAAAAATAAGACACAAACAGCAGTGATAAACATATTGAACTTGTTCATTTTGACTTGACCTTTCGTATGTACTCTACATACATTTTCAAAAGTAACCGTTGAAATTTAAAACAGCTATTTATATATAACAAAGCGGGTGAGGGGACTGGAACCTAGATTAAGCAAATACTTAACAGTAAAATATAAAATATATATATATAAAAAATAACAGATTAATAAAGCATCAGCCTTTCACTTCCGACGTTGACGTTGAAAGCAGGTTGAAGTTCTTGAATAAATAACGTCTCTTTTATTTTACAATGATAGTCTGTTTTGCCCTTCGCTAAAATATCAAAATGATCCCACTTGATGTTATGTCCAGTGGCCTTGACGTGGTCAGCAATGGCTGAAGCATTGTCATTTTTAGCGAGGGCCTTAAAATGTTCAGTTTTTCTATCGTGAAGCCGTCGTTTAGTTTTACCGATGTAAAAACCATTACAATCCCAGCAATTTGCTCTGTAAATAACTCTGGATTGTTGTGAACGATTAATACGGTCTTTGTAAGGAAAGAAAGATTTTATACATCGAGTGCTCTGAAAAACAATCTTAAGGTTAACACAAGAGTAGAATTTGTACACACAAGATTTCAGGCGTTTAGCGACTTGGTTGCTTTGCAAACCTAAGTAGGGAAGTAATTAAAAGTATTTTAAACTCGATTCTGTATTTAAGCGGTAACCAGTGTAGTTCGTAAATAAGAGGCGTCACACGGCAAAATTTCTGTTCTTTAAAAATCAGTCTGGCGCAGGCATTCTGTACTCGTTGCAGTTTATTTAGCAAGCAATCTGGTAGTCTATAAAGAAGACCATTGCAGTAGTCAAGGCGACTTGTTATGAATGCATGGACAAGAGTCTCAGTTGACTGCTGTGAAAGATACTTTCTAATCCGACGAATATTATAAATATAGTAAAATGAAGAGGCACAGATTTTTGTGATATGTGTTGCCATAGACAGCCTAGAATCAAACCAAGAACCAAGGTTTCTCGCGATTGGCACGGGATGAATATCTGAGTCACCCACACGAATACTAATATTGTCTAACTTTTCAAGCTGTTGTGATGTACCAATGGTGAGGAATTCAGTCTTGTCGTCGTTTAATTTGAGACCATTATTCAACATCCAAAAACGGATGTCTCTGATGCAGTCTTCCATATTCCTCACCACAGCAAGATGCTCAGCTCTGTCGTTCGGACTAAATGAGATGTAAACTTGAGAATCATCAGCGTAACAGTGCATCATGGGCAGATGATATTTAATGATCTCAAAAAGCTCGCTCGTGTACAACGTAACGTTTCCATAAGCTGTAACCTACGTGTAATAATAATAATAATAATAATAATAATAATAATAATAATAATAATAATAATAATAATAATAATAATAATAATAATAATAATAATAATAATAATAATAGAGGGTTGTCCAGTACTCACAAACAGACTCCAATGGAATATCATTCATTCTATTGGTTTTCCATTGGTGAAATGCATATCATTATGGGGAATATTTCTGTGGGTTACAAGTTGTTTGGGGGTGCAATCTACTCGTCCATTGGTACGATTGGTACGATTGGTACCAATGGAATACTCTTCATTCCATTGGTATTCTATTGGTGAAATGCATATCATTATGGGGACTTAGAATATTTTCGTCTGCTTCAGGCTGGGAGGGGGTGCATTCTACTCGTCCATTGGTACGATTGGTACGATTGGTACCAATGGAATATTGTTCATTCCATTGGTATTCTATTGATGAAATGCATATCATTATGTGGACTTCGAATATTTTCGTCTGCTTCAGGCTGGGAGGGGGTGCATTCTACTCGTCCATTGGTACGATTGGTACCAATGGAATATTGTTCATTCCATTGGTATTCTATTGGTGAGATGCATATCATTATGGGGACTTAGAATATTTCTGTGGGTTTCAAGTTGGATGGGGGTGCATTCTACTCGTCCATTGGTACGATTGGTACCAATGGAATACTGTTCATTCCATTGGTATTCTATTGGTGAATGCATATCATTATGTGGACTTAGAATATTTCTGTGGGTTTCAAGTTGGATGGGGATGCATTCTACTCGGCTATTGGTACGATTGGTACCAATGGAATATTGTTTATTCCATTGGTATTCTATTGGTGAAATGCATATCATTATGGGGGCTTACAATATTTCTATGGGTCTTAAGTTGGATGGGGGTGCATTCTACTCGTTCATTGGTACGATTGGTACGATTGGTACCAATGGAATAACATTTATTCTATCGGTATTCTATTGGTGAAATGCATCTCATTACGGGGACATATTATATTTCCTTTGGCTTCAGGCTGTGTGTGGGTGCATTCTAATTGTCCATTGGTCCGATTGGTACGATTGGTACCAATGGAATAACATTTATTCCATCGGTATTTGATTGGTGGAATGCATCTCAAATCGCGATTCTTGTGTTAAAACTTAACTGTTTCAATTAAAACACAACTTGAGGCGGGCTTTCAAATCAAACACTGTATTTAGCGTGTGTTTGGGTTCGCGAGCTTTAAGAACGAAGACTAAACATTGTGTTTAGCGTGTGTTTGGGCTCGCACGCTTTAAGAACGAAGAATATTCATTGTATTTAGCGTATGTTTGGGCTCGCAAGCTTTAAGAACGAAGAATAAACATTGTATTTAGCGTGTGTTTGGGCTCGCAAGCTTTAAGAACGAAGAACATGCATTAGCGTGTGCTTGGGTTCGCACTCTTTAAGAACGAATAATATACATTGTATTTAGCGTGTGGTTTGGGCTTGCAAGCTTTAAGAACGAAGAATATACATTTACATTGTATTTAGCGTTTGTCTCGGCTCGCACGCTCTAAGAACGAAGAATAGACATTGTATTTAGCGTTTGTTGTGGCTCCCACGCTTTAAGAACGAAGAACTGATAATTACATTGTATTTAGCGTGTGTTTGAGTTCGCACTCTTTAAGAACGAAGAATATACATTGTATTCAGCGTGTGTTTGGGTTCGCACTCTTTAAGAACGAAGAATATACATTGTATTTAGCGTGTGTTTGGGTTCGCTCTCTAAGAACGAAGAATATACATTGTATTTAGCGTGTGTTTGGGTTCGCACTCTCTAAGAACGAAGAATATACATTGTATTCAGCGTGTGTTTGGGTTCGCACTCTTTAAGAACGAAGAATATACATTGTATTTAGCGTGTGTTTGGGCTCGCTCTCTAAGAACGAAGAATATAAATTGTATTTAGCGTGTGCTTGGGCTCCTACGCTTTAAGAACGAAGAACTGATAATTACAGTGTATTTAGCGTGTGTTTGGGCTCGCTCTCTTTAAGAACGAAGAATAAACATTGTATTCAGCGTGTGTTTGGGTTCGCACTCTTTAAGAACGAAGAATATACATTGTATTCAGCGTGTGTTTGGGTTCGCACTCTTTAAGAACGAAGAATATACATTGTATTTAGCGTGTGTTTGGGTTCGCACTCTCTAAGAACGAAGAATATACATTGTATTCAGCGTGTGTTTGGGTTCGCACTCTTTAAGAACGAAGAATATACATTGTATTTAGCGTGTGTTTGGGCTCGCTCTCTAAGAACGAAGAATATAAATTGTATTTAGCGTGTGCTTGGGCTCCCACGCTTTAAGAACGAAGAACTGATAATTACAGTGTATTTAGCGTGTGTTTGGGTTCGCACTCTTTAAGAACGAAGAATAAACATTGTATTCAGCGTGTGTTTGGGTTCGCACTCTTTAAGAACGAAGAATATATATAGTATTTAGCGTGCGTTTGGGTTCGCTCTCTAAGAACGAAGAATATACATTGTATTTAGCGTGTGTTTGGGTTCGCACTCTTTAAGAACGAAGAATATACATTGTATTTAGCGTGTGTTTGGGCTCGCTCTCTAAGAACGAAGAATATACATTGTATTTAGCGTGTGTTTGGGCTCGCAAGCTTTAAGAACGAAGAATAATTGTATTTAGCATGTGTTTGGGTTCGCACTCTGTTAGAACGAAGAATATACATTGTATTTAGCGTGTGTTTGGGTTCGCACTCTTTAATAACGAAGAATATGCATTGTATTTAGCGCGTGTTTGGGCTCGCTCTCTAAGAATGAAGAATATACATTGTATTTAGCGTGTGTTTGGGCTCGCAAGCTTTAAGAACGAAGAATAATTGTATTTAGCATGTGTTTGGGTTCGCACTCTGTTAGAACGAAGAATATAAATTGTATTTAGCGTGAACGTGGGCTCGCACTCTTTAAGAACGAAGAATATACATTGTATTTAGCGTGGGTTTAGGCTCGCTCTCTAAGAACGAAGAATATACATTGGATTTAGCGCGTGTTTCGGCTTGCAAGCTTTAAGAACGAAGAATTTAGATTGTTAAGTTAGCTTGTGTTTGGGCTCGCAAGCTTTAAAAACGAAGAATATACATAAGCGTACGTTTGGGTTCGCACTCTTTAAGAACGAAGAATATACATTCTATTTAGCGTGTGTTTGGGCTCGCAAGCTTTAAGAACGAAGAATTTAGATTGTTAAGTTAGCGTGTGTTTGGGCTCGAGAGCTTTAAAAACGAAGAATATACATAAGCGTGTGCTTGGGTTCGCACTCTTTAAGAACGAAGAATATACAATGTATTTAGCATGTCTTTGGGCTCGCACTCTTTAAGAACGAAGAATATACATTGTATTTAGCGTGTGTTTGGGCTCTCATTTTTTAAGAGCGAAGAATCAGATACATTACATTTAGCGCTTTTGGGCTCGCACACTTTACGCAGTTCACAAATGACATACCGATCGACTGTCTACTTTTCCATATGGAGTTTACAAATGGAGCACCGATCGGCTTCCTCCTTTTCCATTGGTACCATTGGTACCAATGGTACCAATCGACAAATAGTTTACGCGTGGCCCTCAGGTGTTAATGTATGCAGTTTACAAATGGCACCGATCGGCTGAGGAGATTTCCATTCGTACCAATGGTGCGAATCGTAAGGCTTCTTTGACGAATGGTGATTTTTTTTTACCAATGGTTCCATTGGTGAGGGTTTCTTGACGATTGGTATCTGTTTGTGTATATTGGACATGTGTGTAATAATAATAATAATAATAATAATAATAATAATAAATTTTTTTTAAATTTAAAACAATTCAAACTTTATTAAAACATCACAATAAATTACAAGATTAAAAAGAAAGGCTAAAAGAACATTTGAGTTATTATTATTATCATTACACTTACTTATACTCAGTGATAATAATTTATATGATAAAAAAGAAGAAAAGAACTAATAATAAAAATAATAATAATAATAATAATAATAAAAATAATAATAATAAAAATAAAAATAATAATAATAATAATAATAATAAAATTAATAATAATAATAATAAAAAAATAATAATAATAATAAAAATAATAATAATAATAATAATAATAATAATAATAATAATAATAATAAAAATAATAATAATAATAATAAAAATAATAAAAATAATAATAATAATAAAAATAATAATAATAATAATAATTAATAATTGATTGTAACAATTATGTAAATATACACTAAAAATATTTTTATAATACTATAGTTCTTCTCTTCTTTTTTATCATATAAATTATTATCACTGAGTATAAGTAAGTATAATAACAATAATAACTCAAATGTTCTTTTAGCCTTTTTTTTAATCTTGTAATTTATTGTGATGTTTTAATAAAGTTTGGATTATTTATTAATAATAATAATAATAAAAATAGTAATAATAATAATAATAATAATAATAATAATAATAATAATAATAATAAACTTTAATAAATACTCCCAAAAGGGTTTTTCAGTACCTATTTACAAATACAAATGCAAATGCAAGCTACATCCAACAAGCCAATATTGTTAAATTCTAACTGTCGCTCAATCATTCATTCATTCATTACAAGTTTCATGGATTTCTTAAAGGCCTTTACAGTTGTAGCGTTTCTCAGGTCTTCGTCTAACATGTTCCACAGGGATACTGCTCTATAGGCGAAGGCGAAATTTGTGGAGTTAAGATAAACCCGGGAGAAATCTTGGTTTCTTATGACGTCTCATCGCTCTTCACAAATGTACCCCTGGACGAAACAATTGACATCCTGGCACACAAAGCTTTCGAGAACAACTGGTTCAATGACACCTATGGCCTAAACTTGACCAGAACTGATCTTATTGATCTTCTACATGTTGCTACAAAGGGGCAGCTGTTTCAGTTCGATGGGGCCCTTTACGAACAGACCGATGGAGTAGCCATGGGGTCTCCCCTTGGACCCCTTTTGGCTAATGTATTCATGTGCTCTATTGAAGGGTCCCTGAAAAGTCAAGGAAAACTCCCAGATTTTTACCGCCGCTACGTAGATGACACTCTGGTCAAGATGCCAGATCTGGCGGCAGCCACAGCATTTCTGTATACCTTGAATCACGCCCATAGCGCCGTAAGTTTCACTATGGAGGTAGAGGAAAATGGGATGCTCCCTTTCCTTGGTTTACAGCTTCTAAATCGCGCACCATGTGTTGAAACAAAGGTTTACGTTAAGCCGACAAACACAGGTCTTCTCCTGCACTATCATAGCCATGTGGACAGCCGCTACGAACAGGGTTTGCTCGTCACCATGCTTGATCGCGCTCACCGGCTATCATCATCTTGGACACATTTCTCAGAGGAGTGTGAACGCTTGAGAGGAGTTTTCCGAAAGCTGAGGTATCCGAATCACCTTATTGATTCTGTCATCAACAAGTTTATCACCTCGAGAGTCGCAGCGGACCAGTCTAAACAGCATACCGATGACGTCATCCGGATAGCTATCCCCTATAAAGATCAGGATGCTGCAGTGTCTGTCAAACGGCAACTTAGAGATCTTAGCAGCAAGGTGGGAAAGACCATTCCCGTGTTTACTAGCCGCAAGCTTAATCAAGATCTAAGCCTGCGTGAGCCCAAGCCCAACATTGTAACCCAGCAATGCGTTGTTTATTTATTCAAGTGTGACCTGTGTGATGCAGGTTATGTTGGGTATACAAAGGGCCACCTTCACACGCGCGTTGAGGGACACCGTCAAAAGGCGTCATCAATCTGCAAGCATTACTACAAAGAACATAACACTGCTGTTCCAAACAATTTCTTAGCACGCTTCAATGTAATCAAGAAAGGCATGAACAAATTTGACTGCCTGGTTAATAAAATGCTGTATATTCAAGAGCGTAAACCAACATTGAATGTGCAGTCCGATTCTCTTCGTGCTAAAGTATTTAAGTAATTAGCTTGCCGCTATGTTATGCAAATTCGCTTCAACTTAGCCTTTTTACAAACCGCTTTTTATCATTATTTATGTAACCTTGATAATGGCGCAAGATGCACCGAAACGTCGGTTCCTATCACTCATATTTCTTGTTTCATGTATTTCAAAATCATTTCTAATAATAATAATAATAATAATAATAATAATAATAAAAATAATAATAATAATAATAATAATAATAATAAAAATAATAATAATAATAATAGTAATAATAATAATAATAATAATAATAATAATAATAACAATAATAATAATAATAATAATAATAATAATAATAATAATAATAATAATAATAGACAGTTCATGATTACCCCTAACTGAACTGCGGGGTGCTATCCATTCAACTAGCACTACCTAAACGAGGGAAAACTGTTAGAATGCTTTACATTTCATTAAAAATTGCAGTTTCAATCTTCTGAAGAGAGGTTCCCTTATCCCCCACCCACCCCAAAACGCGGCTGATCTAAAACAAGTAGGGCCCAACTTTAGACTCAGCGCCCTCGCGACAAATCAATCAATCGATTCATCTATTTATCCATCTATCCATACATAAATCACTGATTAAAATATAGCATATACGAGTAAAATAAGACGTGAAAATTTGAAAAGTAATAAAAATATGTAAATACAACAACGGCAAACTTGATTGTGATCCTGTTGGTTAATCGATAACGCACGCAATTAGTAGCCTGCGTCACATTCGCCCCAGCTCGCAGAAGGACAAAACACTGGGCTAGCGTTCAGTGGACGAGAATGAAACAGTAGTGACTAGATTGAGCAACGCTGCATGCGCTTCATCCAACGGTTTGTACAAAGCGAATCGTTCAGGACGACTTGGACTTCTAAAGGGCTTTTTCACAACTATATAGCCTTATAGTTTTCAGTGGCGGATCTAGGGACCTGCCCCCCCTTATTTTTGGTAAAAAAACCAAGGAAGGACGAAAAGTTAGCAAGGCAACCTCCTCTCCCCTTACAAAGGTCTGGATCCGCCACTTGCTTTTATGACATTTTCGTTCCAGCAGTACAATCGAACCCTAAGAGGCAGATCAGAAACTCTTCCGAACCCTTTTAAATGAGGTTACTCCAAAAAGCTTACTTCGTTGCCTTTGCCAATAGCATGTGAAAAATCGACTTTTTCACTCAATGAAGTTTCAGCCTCTGAAGTGCCTTTTACCCTGATAAAATTCGCCTCGAAATAAGCGACCCTGAGGAGGCCTTTTTAAATTGTCCTAGGCAGCCAGATCGTGTTTATATGCGATGTCATTCCGTCCGAATCGAAATTGACGGGAAAGACAAAAGCCTGCAACTGACTTGGCATGCTGAGTATCCTGGCATCCTTGGCATATGAGACATATAAATTTGGGTAAAATATTTTTTTCGAATAACGTGCGCCGAATGAAAAACCGCACGATTTCTATTTTTGGCGTAAAGCACGCAGTGGCTTTGCTGTATATGTTCGGTAAAAAGTGAGGCCGATTCTTTGCAATTTCAAAGTGTCTTTAGCGAGGATTAGTTTAAGTTTTGAACGACAAGTTAATTTGTATTAAAACATATTTAGCATTTGCTCCCGATTTCTATATGAAATAGAAATCTCGAGCTTTTATAATCTAATTGTCAAAGATACGGCACCACTCAATCCTTGCGATTTCCTAAATTTTCTGCAATTTTTGTTATTTTATTTTGTTTTATTTAACTTTTTTTTATTTTGCTGCGCCATAGATCGGTTTTATGCTTAGAAAAATAAACGGCAAGCTGTCGGTTTCTAGCGACTGTGATTCAGTTGTCGAGGGATAACACCCAAGCGCCATCAGTTAGTTTCACACCACTGCTTTTGAAATGACCGCTTTCACAAATCAGCCGACGACACTTAATGATGGGAAATCCTGCTCCAGATTTGATTTTCATTCGGTCTCACTATAATTAAAAATGAACGATAAAAACATATACCTCGGCCGCTCAGCAATGACAAAAAGAGTTAGATGTATTAATGGTTGACTAGAAGAGAGTAAGTGAACGAAAGCTTCATTTCCATGTACATGATGTGACATAGCTTAAAACCGCAAATAATATATATTTTTTAAAACTCTATAAAGTATAATATTCAAATATCAGGAGAAACGTATGGTCATTGATCGTGTGGGCAGTAATCTATGAGATGGAAATAACTCCGAATTAAATTATAAACTACTTAATGAAAGAGATTTAGGATTAACTTATAGAAAAAAATTATGTTATTAAGTTATATAGTAACAGAATATTACCTTAGCTCTTCATCAAGAACAGATATTTCACTACTGTTTGTTGACGGTGGTTAACTGTTGAAGACGCTCTTGTAAGTAATTGTTTTTCACAGATATTTAGTTCAATTTTGGTGTAAAAGCACAAAAGATAACAAACAGCTTCAGTGCGGTATGCTGTTTGCTTTTTGTTATCAATTTTCTATGATGTTAGGGCAATTTATAACCTCCTTGCTTCCCTCTTTAGAGTTACACTCGGTAGAATAGTTTACTAGTCTAAAGAAAACGATTTCGAACAAAAGCTTAACTTGAAAAAATGAGACTATGTAAATTTGGGTGAAATATTTCTCCAAATAACTTGCGCTGAATGAAAAACCGCCGACGATTTTTATTTTTGGGGGGCAGCTTTGTTGTATATGTTGAGTTAAAAGGTATTAGTGAGGTATGCTGTTCGTTTTTTGTTATCAATTTTCTGTGATGTTCGGGCAATTTATAATACAAAAGTGAAATACAGTTTAAACATTGAATATCACGAAGCATGCCGAAAATTGTATCATGCTTTCAGATGTTCATATTTCGACTTTTGTTAACAAGGAAATGTAAAGTTAAATGAGTAATTTGGTGCTCAAGTGTATTTATACTTAATAGGATTGACATACAAAATTTGTCCAAAATTTGTTTGTGTACTTTTCTAGTGTCTTAATATTAACTTTTGCTTAATTCACTCCGTTTTCTTTAAAGTGAACACGCGGTTTTCACCAGTTATCCTTAAGTCAGGAGTAACTGCGAACAATTGCAAAACGCAAAAAAATATATATCATTACAGATTATATTGCACTGCTTTTTTGTGTAGTTTGAGATTGTCAAAACTCAGAAAGGCCAACCAACATAAACAGAAAACCTCACCATAAAATTACAAAACTCAAACCAAGAGTTTACCTAGATTAACCTTAGCCAAGAGTTAACCTAGATTAGTTTACTCGGTCAGGATCTTCATTTTTAGACTTAACTAAATGTAATATTAATCCTTGCTATATAATGAAATGCTTAGTCATTCCTCTTTCTTTAGCACCCTCTGAATTTCTTGGTAGATTAACTTGGGAGAAGGGCTGTCACGTGCTACAAGACTCGCCTCCGCGACTACACCTGCCACAGGTCGACCTTATGAGTTTCAGAGGGTAGAATAGAGAGAAACGAGCGAAGCGAGCTGGGTGGTTTTAGGCCGAGAAGTGGACAAGCAGCCCTTCAAAGGTTGCGAAGCCGCCTTTGAGCAAACAGGTCGCAAGACGGACATTAAAAATAAAAGAGGACTCTTTTGAAACTAGGATAATTTGGTTTTATCAACTGAGTTGATAATGTGAATTGGCCACCGTAAAGAGATTCAAAAGCTGACGTTTCGAGCGCTAGCCCTTCGTCGGAGCTAATCGCGTACCTAGAGCGAGCACGATTTGTACAGATTAAAATATTATTGTTCATTATTATTAGTGTTTAAAATTGTTTAACTGGGAGAAAAGCCGGGCTGGTATATAAGGTAACGAGTCCTTATAACTTTCTGGATACAAGAAGAGAAGCTAGAGCGAGAAGATATGGTTAGCGATAATAGAGTTAACTTCAGTGACCTATATGTCCCTCATGATTGTTTAATAAGATATTTGCCATTATTTCAGGAAAAATAATATGGTCGCAATCAACTTCAGCCGCCTTCCTTATGAAGCATGTCTAATCCCGAACCTCCCTGAAGAAATCCAGCATGGAGTGCGAGACATGACTAACTATGTGGTGCGACCGCTGTACATGCTGTTGGCCTTCATGGCATTTGTATTTAACGCCCTGATCTGCATCACTGTGGCACGAACTAAATCTCTTCAACGTCCTTCACTTCTGATGCTGTGTAGCTTGTCAGCTACTGATATGATACATGCTCTGTTTTCTCTGTATATGGGTATAAAAACAGTACTACACGAACACGTGTCTAGCTGCTGTGTACTATGAGGAAAGGGCCATAGTCGCTCTGTTTAGTCTATCAACCCTTGGCACTCTAGCAGTCATCAGCAGAGATCGTTACTTGGCAGTGACAAAACCATGGTGGTATCGTAATCACGTGAACACATCACGTGCTATTAAGATATCTTGTATACCCTGGCTAATCAGTGTGGTTATAACATTCATGCACAGAGTTTTCTTCGTCTACAAGATTGAAGGCGGATACAAGCGCTTCGTACCTGCCATCACCCTTGTGCATTATTGTGTCTGTTTCATTATCATCATTTTTAGTCATCTTGGTATATATTTCAAGAAACCTCCAGCGCCAGGAATAAGAGAGATTGAGGCGGTAATGAAGAGGGAAAAGAAATCAGCTGCCACTATTAGACTGATCTTGCTGGTATTGCTGTTAACTTTCTTTCCAGGTCTACTATTGCCAATAGTTTTGGGACTGAAGGGAAGAGAAAATGTTGGGCCTTATCGTCCATTCATGTTGTTTCTTTTTATCGTGGATACAGTTGCAAATCCTTTGTTGAACTTTGGTCGCAATAGGGACATGCGCAAAGCGATAAGAGGTTTATTTCGCTGCTTTCAACACGCGGAACAACAGCAACATTAACAGAGCAGCAACATCAACAGCAACAACATCACAAAAACAACAACAGCAGCAGCAACAACAACGGCATCAACAGCAACAACAGCAACGACAACAACAACAGCAACATCAACAGCAACAACAGCAACGTCAACAACAGAAACAACAACAGCAACAACAACAACAGCAACATCAACAGCAACAACAGCAACGACAACAACACAAACAACAGCAGCAGCAACAACAACAGCAACAACATCACAAAAACAACAACAGCACCGCTATTTAATCTATAACTAGTAGTATCATTACGAAAGATGAATTTATTTGATAAATAATCAGGTGATAAATAATCAGACTTGTACTGCAGCAATCCCATACTAAAGTGCAGTAGTCAAACTGGGGCTTTACCAAACCATTGAAGATGTTCAAAAAGGGTGTAGAATGGTACAAAATCTCTAATGCGCTTAATTAAGCCTAAAGCTGAACAGATTTTCTTACAAACAGTTTTAATGTGAGTATTCCAGCTTAAGGTTATTCCTCACAATTGCACTGCGCATCCTTTCTGCGCATAATTTATGGCGTCATTTAGCGCGCTCTCGTGCACGTGCACACTGAAAACATGGCGGATTTGCCTTGTTATTGAGCTCTTTCAGTTGAAAAATGGCTATAGCTCACCAACGAGCATGGGCACCCCAATTTTTTTTCCAGTCATTGTAATCAACTTATCATAAACTTTGCTTGAGGAAAGACTGCTCTGATTTCTATTGCTGAAAATTTAATAAATAGCGAAAATAGCAAGTAAACTGTGGACTTTTCTATTTTGCCCTATGGTAACTATGTCAAGAAATTTGGTTGAAATTTTAATCAAGGATTCAGCTTTCTGTATAAATCAAACTTAAAAAGTTTATTTGTGTCCGATACAACGCATTGACTCCAGTTTAATGCGTGTTCTCATGAGTCTCGGTCACAAAAATTTACAATTATTACTGGGAATGCGTTCTTGTAATAAGCGTTAAATAATGCCAAAATGGGTAATTTTCAATGCCCCAGTGCGCCTTAATGAGTATGGGCACCCCCCTTTTTTATTTCAAAATTGAAGTTCTCATATGATAAATATTCAGTGGGCAAAGTTTGAATGAAAATCTATTGTCAGTTTTATTTCAGGGGAATTACCTTAAGTTTTCATCGATAGATACACCGAGAGATTTTGTTAAAGACACGCACTCAATGGGAAAGTTATTAATGGTAGGAGACGGATTGTCTGACAAGTAAACTCGCCTTTGCCTTGATATTATTATAAGAAATCAAGTTTTCATCAAATTTTCTCAGTTCAGTGCGTTCCTTGATAAGCTCAATGATGCCAGGTCTTTGATATCAAACATAATTCTCCCAGACCGGAGTTAATTAGAAATTGAAGATTTCAGAAAAGGACGTCATGCTGGCCTTACTCGGAAATCCCAGCAGATTCCAGCATTGAAATGGCTGTATTGATTTGTCAAATAGGAGGTACTGGAAAAATGTTGTATACTTTTGGCAGCTAACTTAAACTAAATTCTTTTAAGTAAAATGTTGAATTATAGTGGTCTACCATGGCTCATGTGCTAATCATTTTGCCCGCTATTCGCTGATCTGTTGTGGTCCGCGACGAGAATTTGATGATTGACCGGATGTAGAGAGAGTATTGAAGCTGGGATTCGAACCCACGCGTGGGAACACATTGGATTAGCAGTCCAACGCCTTAACCACTCGGCCCTCGTCACATGACGTCAATCTTGTGGATCAGGCCCCAGTGTGAATAGAAA
The DNA here is from genome assembly GCA_019787425.1 of Platygyra sinensis. NCBI lineage: Eukaryota > Metazoa > Cnidaria > Anthozoa > Scleractinia > Merulinidae > Platygyra > Platygyra sinensis. The sequence goes on from JAHPZR010025746.1 coordinate 22,251, forward strand.
CCGCCGGCTTCAGATAGACGACAAATCTAGTTTCATCAAATTTTCTCAGTTCACTGCGTTCCATGATAAACTCAATAATTATGCCAGGTCTTTGATATCATCAAACATAATTGGTCCTTCTGCCGTCGTTTTTGCATGGAGTGCATTGCTCGGTGCAACAACTTCAATGAATGAATCGAACTTGCTATTCTCATATTGCGTTACACTTCTACAAGAATTTTTCGCCGTAATTCTCTGTCTTTTCGTTTACCTGTTTACTCCCTCAATAGGCTCAGTAATTTGCCTATAACCATCTGAAATTTCTTATTCATAACAATTGTTCCCTCCGACCTCTTTAATTTTCAAACTTCTATTTTCCACTGCCTTTAAAAAAATTCCAGGCTCTCGTTGTAATTTGAACATTAGACTCGTATTATACGACAGAGATGTTCATTGGAGACTACAGCGTTAATTTGAGGAAGATTTAGTGCTAAGACGTTTTTTGTTTCAGAAGGAAATGTCTGACGAGGTGGCCGAGTGGTTAAGGCGTTGGACTGCTAATCCAATGTGCTCTGCACGCGTGGGTTCGAATCCCATCCTCGTCGTCAGTATTACTTAGCTTTTTAGATAGAACATCGTTTTGCCCTGATAGTAATTATCTGGTTTTCGTTTCTCTTATGGCCCAAAATATCTCTCACAACAGTATTTCACTCTACGTTTTTTTACAGAACTTGAATAGCCTGTGGTTTTCCATACAAACCTTACAAGGCAAGAACCGAGATGGGTCTCGCTCTTATTTTATTTGACATGAAAATACGAGTATCCAGCCCAGTTTCGGCACTAGTATGATATTTTGATCAATTCTATCCGTATCCTACAGACTAAAGCTAATAGGAAAAGTTTTCAGAAAAGGACGTCATGCTGGCCTTACTCGAAAATTCCAGCCAATTCCGGCAGTGAAATGGCGGCATTGATTTGTCAAAGAAGAGGTACTGAAAAAATGTTTTATATTGTTGGCAGCAACCTAAATCATTTTAAGTGAACTATTGAAATATATTGGAGTAGCGTGGCTTAGGTTCCATTCGCTGATCTGTTATGGTTCGCGGCGAGAATTTGATTATTGACCGGATGAAGAGAGAAGATTGAGCTAAAAAAGCAAATAGTTTTCAAGTCAAGTTTGCCAAAAAGGAGCGACGAGGATGGGATTCGAACCCACGCGTGCAGAGCATTGGATTAGCAGTCCAACGCCTTAACCACTCGGCCACCTCGTCACATCACAACGTCAATCTTGTCGATCAGGCCCCTGTTTTGGAAGGCTGGATAACGCTACATCGGATAATTAAAAGCAGTATCCAGTAGATAAGTGTTAACGAAACAAACCACGCTAACCACTAGATAGTGATTTATCAGGTGGAGAGCATGCATTATCCACTTTTCAAACAACTGGCCCGGGCCTGAACTGAACCAGGACTATTCTGCCTCGCAATTATTGGGTTACTATAACAGTAACATTTCTTTCAAAAGCGTCGCCAAAACGAGTGTAGTGATCTTCCAACAGAGCTTAAAAAAGTTTTCAAATGGAAGTGAAAGGTCGATAGATCAGTTGTGTTATATACGGATTACTTTGCTCCAATATCAAAGATGAAAAGTCCTCTTTAGATTTTCTGTTTTTCATGTTTAGCTGTTCTAGATGTTCTTTATTTTATTTATTTGTCCTTTTCTTAGAGTGGTTTTCAATCGAGTGTCGTACTGAACCAAAACCAAAGTAATCACTCTTGTTAATCACAAATGACACAGACAATACAGTGAACCAACCAAAACCGAAGTAATCACTCTAGCCAATCACAAAGGACACAGCCGGACAATACAGTGAACCAATCAAAACCAAAGTAATCACTCTGGCAATCACAAAGGACACAGACAATGCAGTGAACCAATCAAAACCAAAGTAATCACTCTAGCCAATCACAAAGGACACAGACAATACAGTAAACCAATCAAAACTCAAAGTAATCACTCTGGCCAATCACAAAGGACACAGACAATACAGTAAACCAATCAAAACTCAAAGTAATCACTCTAGCCAATCACAAAGAACATAGACAATATAGTGAACCAATCAAAACCAAAGTAATCACTCTGGCAACCACAAAGGACACAGACAATACAGTGAACCAATCAAAACTCAAAGTAATCACTCTGGCCAATCACAAAGGACACAGACAATACAGTGAACCAATCAAAACTCAAAGTAATCACTCTAGCCAATCACAAAGGACACAGACAATACAGTGAACCAATCAAAACCAAAGTAATCACTCTGGCAACCACAAAGGACACAGACAATACAGTGAACCAATCAAAACCAAAGTAATCACTCTAGCCAATCACAAAGGACACAGACAATACAGTGAACCAATCAAAACTCAAAAGTAATCACTCTAGCCAATCAAAAAGAACACAGACAATACAGTGAACCAATCAAAACTCAAAGTAATCACTCTAGCCAATCACAAAGAACATAGACAATATAGTGAACCAATCAAAACTCAAAGTAATCACTCTAGCCCTGAATCACAAAGGACACAGACAATACAGTGAACCTATCAAAAACTCAAAGTAATCACTCTAGTCAATCACAAAGCACACAGACAATACAGTGAACCAATCAAAGCTTGAAGTAATTACACGTGACTAACGTAAAGCGAGGGAAAACCAGGGCGAGTGAGTCACGATTGGTTTTGGTTTTACTTTTTTTAATCCAATTGTGTAACGTAGATGATGGAAAACCAATTACTTTTTGACACGCAGTTGAAAACCCCTCTATTATGGCCACATGTGTTTGTATGAATTTTTGTTTCTGAAAATTAGTCTCATGATATTGTTATATCCAGAGCTTTTAGAAAAGCAAAATGAAAGGTGTGTCGATATCTATTAGCATATTTAGTTAACATTTGGTGCGTGCGAATACTCTGCGTGGTATGTACCCGATTGTGCATATTTAAGTCGTTTTGTAATTTATGCGTATGTCACTTTCATCCCATCTCGGTTGTTATCAAGATGTCTTCGAGCAGTGCAATTAAAGATATTTAACGTTACAAAAGGGGAGATCCAAAATTCCTTCTCCGGAACAGAAAACTCTTTTGACTTCTTTACGTGTAACGTCGCGGTGATAAGTAATTGATCGCTTTATGCATCAGTCAGTTGAAAGCCCGGCCCCCGAGCCCCGGGACATAGCGGAGAATTTAACTTTTACCCAGTGTTAAAAGAAGACTTATTTCCTCGCTCCCGGGGCCAATAAGCCTGTTAAAAGCCCCGTATAGGCTCACTCCTAAGTTTAAGGTTATTGATAATGATCCTACATTATAAAGGGAGGGCAAATTGCAACGTTTTTAAGAGCACTTAAAAATAAGGTTCAATTAGACAAAGATACCTATGAATGAACTTATCCTGTTGGTTCTCAGCCAGCCAGGTTATTTGGGCTTCCTAAAATGTACAAGGCTAATGAGACACCTCCAATTCAATAGGTAACTGCAATTACAATTTATCTAAGTTCTACTGAAATGAGTGATGGTGAAATTGCAGCTCGGTAAATATATATATGAAAGTAATGTGACACGAGCGTGGGACCTAGAAAAAATCTGTGTCCCGATAGAATTTGAACCCATAACCTTCCAAACACCGGGCGGATGCTCTATCCACTGAGCTACGAGAACTCATGGAGAGCAAGGTCATTTAACCGAATTCTTACATGACATGCGTCTCCTGCCTCCTGCAGGATTCAGCAGTGAATATGTGATAAATAGTGATAAATGAGTGATGGTGAAATTGCAGCTCGGTAAATATATATATGAAAGTAATGTGACACGAGCGTGGGACCTAGAAAAAATCTGAGTCCCGATAGGATTTGAACCCATGACCTTCCCAACACCGGGCGGATGCTCTATCCACTGAGCTACGAGAACTCATGGAGAGCCAGGTCTCCAAGTTCTTTTGCAATCTTTTAGAGCCTCGTGTCCCGCGTGACTACAACGTCCGCGACACGCTCTCTTTTGTACATGAAATCAATCAGTTATCGAACTCTGGGAAGTGTATGGTTTATTTTGATGTTAAGAGCTTGTTCACCAGTATACCTCTTGATGAATGCATTGATTTGGTGATCACATACATTTATCAGGGTAATCTTTTTCTCAAGGTTAGCGCTACTGATCTTAAAACCCTTTTTTCCTTCGCAACAGCAGAGACCCATTTCTCCTTTAAGGGTGTGTTTTATGAACAAATACATGGGGTTGCCATGGATTCCTACCTTTCTGCAGTGCTTGCAATTCTCTTTTTCGGACATCATGAAAAAGCTGGTTAGATAACTATTCATCCTCTCAAGTTCTGTTCTATAGACTGTATGTTGATGACAAGGTTTTTTTTGCTCAATAACGAGGAGTAAGCGCTCATGTTCTCTGATTATATCAACTTCAGGGACCCGAGTATTCCTTTCACAATGGAAAGGGAAATCGATAAGAAAATATTGTTTCCAGACAGATTGTCAGACAAAAGTACAGTCATCCATCTATCGTTACTAGTGTATATAACAAGAAGACGTTTACTGGTCTTCTTACTTATTTTAGTTTTGCCCTTTTGAATTACAAACTGGATTTAGTCAGAACATTACCAGACAGAGAATATAAAATAACCAATTCTGGGTTGGTTTTCATCTTTACGTTAAGAAGCTTATTTTCTTATTAAGGAAAAAAATGTTTTTCGTCTTGGATCATCGACAGAATTATGCACAGGTATCTGTATTTTTCTCTGACTGGGCAGAACGCCTCATTCAACTTCGGACAACTACTCAAAGGTTATTATTGTCAACGTGAGCTGATTTAGATGTTTAAAAATTGGTCTTTAGTACGTCAGGCGCGGATCCAGGGGAGGTGAAATGGGTGAATTTTCACCCCCCTTTTTCTGAGCCTCCTTCTTTCTTTTTTTATTCTTATCCCTCAACCAGGCTTTGGTTCTATTATATTATTACAAAAAGGAAATTTATTTTACCAAAATAAATGATTTTATGTAGCTTGTGACGTAACTAGGCCCAGTACTTGTATGCGGGAGTTTCTGTCATCCGGGACTTATATATTGCTAGATGTGGTCCACCTTCTCGTTTGTGCAGCATTCTCGGCAAGTGAAGGGAATTTTCCCTCCCTCCACACCCCATTTTCCCTGTTTTCTGCATTTTCTGGCGGTTTCTCCCTCACCTTTGCTGGGCTAATACTTTGGTATGTTTGTAATTTAAGCTTTCTAAGCTTGCTATCAAAATAAACGGCCACATCTGTGGCCAATATATCCCACTTGGAAGTGTTTATTGTTCTTGCCCAGCAAACAGAGCTCAGCCAAAGTAACACCCATATGAATTATGTGCATGTTGTATTTAGGTGTCGAGAACAAGATACATAAATTCACCCCCCATTTCAAAATCCTGGATCCGCGCCTGTACGTTTAAACTTAGAAACATGTTCAGCTTGAAAGATTCAGTACCGGTCTACGTTTGCACGTCTTTTACTAAATTTTCACGTGCTGGCGGTAATGCCAGCTTCATTGGCGAGACCACTCGCCACATTTGTACACGTGTTCGTGAGCACCTCTTGTCGGACAAGTCTTCGCATGTTTACAGACACCTGCAGTCATCTAGGGCCTGTCATGACTCTTGTGCTACAGAACGTGTGACAGTCTTGGATTCTGCCGCGTCAAAATTCAAAATTAAGTTCAAAGAAGCATTGCATATTAAGTAAGAAAATCCCATTCTTAATCAGCAGTTGAAACATCTAGATTTGTCTCTTTCCTTTGAATTATGTTGTTCCTTTTTGTCTTTCATTTAATTGGTCTTGTTATGCGCGCGCTATTTTTATTTCCCGCGTATTTCATATTCAAATTACATTTTTACGATAACTGCAGAAATTCACGCGCGCTCATTGGTTAAATTTTATTGTCCATATGCGGACAGACACATGAATTTGAAATTCATGCGACGCGTCAGCGAGCGAGAGCGGGCAATTCGACAATTTGTTATCGTACAAAACAAATTGATGTCAGTTTTTAATGCGTCTGTCGTGTTATTGACAATGAATTTCGTCATAACATTGTCAAAGTATTCGGCGGATCCACTCGGCTATCGCCTCGTGGATCCACACTACTTTGACAATGTTATGACGAAATTCATGATCAATAACAGGACAGACGCATAAAAAACTGACGTCAATTTGTTAAATTTTAAAGCGTAATTTTGTAAGGTACCTTACCACCGTTTTCGTTGACACGCGACTTTCGAAAACAAAACACATGCGGAAACGTTTTCAAAATTTCCGTCAATAATTAACAATTATCCTGCTCAATCTCGCGGAATATCGTCTGATACTTAGGCGACTCGGCCTACGGCCTCGTCGGCTAAAATCAGACGATATTCCGCGAGATTGAGCAGGATAATTGTTTTATTATTCAACAAATTGATAACAAAATTGATTTCCATGCTCGTAACATTTTTAAACCTTTCTGTCGACATTTTTTCACTTCACTTTTTCTTCCCACGTACGAAGCTACGTATATCGCCGGATATCTGTTACCTACGGATGACAGATATCGAGAGCATCATGACCATATTTGGATAGTGCTACAATTTGTTGAATAATAACATGTATTATAATATACTCAACAAAATTTCGAGTATTTGATTGGTCAATAACGAGTGCATAAATAGATTATAGAGTGCAAATGGAGGTTATAGAGTGCAATACGGAAGTTGCTATGGAAACTATAGTGGAAGCGCGAAATTTAACTAAAGCAAAAACCAAAATGGCTGAAAGCCGGTCTACTTCGTCCGACGAAATAGTTGTTGACCAGCTGAAACTAAAGGCCAAAAACAAAAGCTCTTCTAAATTAACACAAACGTAGTTGAATGTCTGGGAAAACTGGGGAAATGAAACAAAATTCAATCCTCAACTGGAGGAGTATGAGCACGAAGATCTCGATGAAAAGTTACAAATGCTGAAGTACTTACCAAAGATGGATTAGAGTACGAACCGGAGAGTTTGAAGTCAGCTGTTGAAGTCCATGCTGGCAGCCTTTTATCGGCGTTTAAAAGAACGTGACTACATGTACTCAATTACACGGGGCCGGGAGTTTTATCAGTTCAAGCTCGTGCTCGAGCGAAAAGTAAGACATCTTCGCCAGCAAGGAAAAGGGAAGAGGCCGAACGCGGCAAGTGCACTGACAAGCAAAGAAGAGGAAATACTATGGACAGCAAAGGGCGATTCCAGTCCAGGAGTTAGTCTCAGACGATGTAGTGGAAAGCAACTGAGGGCAGCAAACGTTTAGAGGCAGTCTATTATTCAGGTGATCGGCCACGCAAATGAAAAGTCGCCGAACGACTACAATGAAGGAAATGAAAGGGAGCATCGACAGCTATCACGGCACACATCACACATCAGCGTAACTCCACAGACAACAGCATCAAACAGTTTCCTAGGATTTTCAGTGTGGTATTTTCTTCCAACTAGTACGGAACAGATCCAGCAAGCAAGCAGCCATCACGCTTTTACGGTAAACAATTTCCACAACTGTCAAGTCACGTTTAGCGTCATTCAAGGACAGGCGGTTCACCCAAAAGTTCAGATTAGCATTAACTGTCTGTTCGAGGTAACTCATTACGGAACAATTACAAACTTGCCATCGCTTAACTGATTTTTCATGCTCTTGATATAAAAACTTGTTCAGTTTACAAAGTTTCTGAAGTTTACCTGAAAATTCACGCTTGGCTTACCTGTCACTAGGTTGTAATTGATTGGCTGAAATAAAACATGTGAGCAGTTTGGAAGCCACTTCACTTGGCGTGTCCATAGAAGCGTGACGGTCGCATTTTCTCGATTTTTTTTATAATTTTGTTGAGAATATTATAAATAAAAAATCGTATGATCGCTCGTGCATTTCGTGATATATGGTCACTCGTGATGTTTTTCAAATTCTCAAATTGCACTCGCCTGCGGCTCGTGCAATTTTGAGAACTTGAAAAACATCACTCGTGCCCATATATCACGAAATGCACTCGCGTTCATACGATTTCCTATACTTACCGACAGATCGGATCGAAACCGACCAATCACTGCCCACTAGCTTGACGTAAGGAAGGTCTAAAGGCCACACTAGTGGCTGTGATAGGTGGATTTCAATCCGATCTCTCCATAACACGCAAGACTGACGGAAATTTTGGAAACGTTTCCGCGGGTGTTTTGTTTTTCAAAGTCGCGTATCAACGAAAACGTTGGTAATATAAAATTCAATGTACAACCGTTAAAAGCTCATTTGCAACTGAAGATGACATGAAAGTCATATTATACGAAAGAGATGTTCATTGGAGACTACAGTGTTAATTTGAGGAAGATTTACTGCTAAGATGTTTTTTTTCTAACATGGAATGTCTGACGTGGTGGCCGAGTGGTTAAGGCGTTGGACTGCTAATCCAATGTGCTCCGTCAGTATTACTTGAAGTTTTAGACAGAGCATTGCGTACGCAAAACGTTTTGTGGTAATGGTAATTATCTGGTTTTCGTTGCTCTTATGGCCCAAAATATCTTTAAAGACATAATTTTTTAAAATAAATATACTCTTTTTTGTACAGAACCTGGATAGCCTGTGGTTTTCCATACAAATCTTCCAATGGGACTTTTTGACCGTTTATTGGTGAGCAAGGCAACATCCAAGATGGGCCTTGCTTTTATTTCATTTGACATGCCAACGCGAGCATGCAGGTTAATTTTGTCACCTGTGTCATATTTTAACCAATTCTATCCGTATCTTCCAGACTAAAGCTAATTAGAAAAGTTTTTGAGACGTCATGCTGCCCTTACTCGAAAATTATAGCCGATTCCAGCATGGAAATGGCGGCATTGATTTGTCAAAGAGGAGGTATTGAAAAAATGTTGCATACTGTTTGCAGCCACCTTAAACTAAATCATTTTAAGTAAAATATTGAAATATATTGGACTACCGTGGCTCAGGTTCCATTCGCTGATCTGTTATGGTCCGCGACGAGAATTTAATAATTGACCGGATGTACAGAGAAGATTGAGCTAAAAAAGCAAAGAGTTCTTCAGGTCAAGTTTGCCGAAAAGGCGCGACGAGGATGGGATTCGAACCCACACGTGCAGAGCACATTGGATTAGCAGTCCAACGCCTTAACCACTCGGCCACCTCCTCACATAAGGACACATAGAATATTTTATGACCTCAATTTAGTCGATTAGGCCCCAGTTGTTCGAAGGTTGGATAACGCTATCCACCGGATAAATCAGTATCCAGTGGATAAGTGTTAACAAAACAAACCACGCTATCCACTGGATAGTGATTTATCAGGTGAATAGCATTATTTACCTTTGGAACAACCCGGGCCAGCACTGAATTCTCCCTCGCTGTTATAGGTTACTAATAACAGCAAAATTTCTATCAACTTAGCCACCTCGACAATCCGTGAGGGCTAGATTATTTCACGAGTTGAATATTCTTCATCAAGGCCTGGAGCCTGCGTTTCCATTAGTTGGTTACTATAACAAAAAAAGCTCTTTCCAAAGCGTCGCCAAACCCAGCTTTAAAAAGTGGTTGTCAAATGGAAGAGAAAGGTTAATAGACCAATCTTGTCTCAATAAAATTGTTTTGCTCTCCTTTTTAGGAGAGGAAATGAACACTTAAAGTTTTTTGCACGTTTAGCTGTTTTAGAAGTTATTTATTTGATTTATTTATTTGGTTCGTTTCTTAGAGCGGTTTTCAATTGGGCTTCGTAAAACCAAGACCTAAAAAAACACCCTAGTTACAATGGACATAGCCTACAATGAACCAATCACAACTCGAAGCAACGCGCCATTCTCGTTTAAATGCGTTCCACCTTGAGCTTTATTTTCATTCAAATCAAAGTCATTTTCATATGAGAAATTTAGCACGAGGACTCGTTTTGAAACAGAGGCATAAGGTGAGCCGGAAATGGTCTGTTACATGAAGCTTACGCGAAGCGCGGAAAACCAGTGCGAGTTAATCACGATTTGTTTTGTTTTTACTTTTTTTTAATCCAGTCATGTAGTGCAGTAGATACACAACCAATTCGTTTTTGACACTTCAGTTGAAAAGTGGTCCATAATATTGAAGTGACATTTTTTTTTGTATAAATCTTTGTTTCTGAAAATTTCTTTATTTTGTGATACCCAGAGGTTTAAGGGACGGACCATTAGAAAAGTGATGGGGGGGGGGGGGGGGGGGGGGAGAGAGAGAGAGAAGAAAACCACAAAAAAAATTCATCCAAGGCAAATTGCGAAGAAAAAAAATTCGTGCAAAGAAGAAGGTAAAGAAAAAAAATTCATGCAGAAGGAAGGTCCAGGTCCGGTTGCTATGGCGTGACGTCATTTATCTGTTAGGTTGCTGTCATCGCAAGAATTTTGCGGTTCTATTGTGGTTTGCGATAATTGCTTTCAATAAAAGAAACTGTGTCTATAAGTAACCTGGTAATTTTCGGATATGATCTGGCAGCATAATTTATTTTTTTATAATAAATTTTCACAACGCGGGATTATTGTTCGCTTACACATAATAGAGACTTCGACTTCCAATGAACCCGTCATCGGTCATTCAAAAGGGGCACAAACGAGACTTGCCTCCCGCATTAGAAGATATGGTGTTTCTCCTGACGCATTTGTGCGAAATTGATCCAGTTTTCAGTCGAATTTTCCTCGTGGAGTTAAAGAAGGCGCGCTTGTTTTCCTTTCGCGGGAAGAACAACAAAGAAGCTGTCCCTGGATATACGTTTGAATTTGTCGTTGCGGCAAACCATTAAACAGTTGTTGAAAACCAAACAAAACCGACAACCGCGATTGGCTTGTACATGAATTCAATCACCTGAGAACGACAGAGAGAACCAAAACGTGTCTTCAGCTAGCGCTAGCCGTGACCAACCTCGTAGAGCATCCAATCAAGACAACAAGACGCAGGTACCAAGTTATATCATTAGATTAATCTTTCATTTATGTGATAATTAACTTACATGGATTGTCATGCTTTTAGATAGTATGGGGACTAGACAGGTACTAAAAATCACTGTTTTCATTTGTGAGTTAGACCCTATACTGAGTCCATAGTTTTCTGAAAGACAATTATTTCGGATACATAGAAAATCCGTATAGGTACATATTATAAATGCTCTCTGGTTTGCCCACGCAAACGTCCACGTAAAATTGACGTTGCCGAGGGTTAGAGGATATTTTCGGGTTCACCCAGGCTGAAGTCCATGCAACACAGTTGCTGATGAGTGCTTCAAGATATGTAACAAAATCGTCAAAGTTATTTTTCCGACGTGCGTGACGTACATAATAGGAACATGTTACATATCCTTTCAGGTTCACCCAGGCTGAAGTTCACGAGTAATTCGAGATAGGTAACAAAATCGTGCTAGAGATTTTTCCGTCGTGCGTGACATTATAGGAACATGTTACATATCCTTTCTGGTTCACCCAGGCTGAAGTCCATGCAATACAGTTGCTGAGTGCTTTGGGATATGTAACAAAATCGTCAAAGTGTTTTTCCGTCGTGCGTTGCATTATAGGAACATGCTGTGGTGGGTTCTGGTTCACCCAGTCAGGGGCACCCAACGAGAATATAGTTCAAAACCACTTAAACATAGCATTGTTAAACGTGTTTTAGTATTTAAACGGTGAATGTGGGCATATTTTTATCCCCTATAAATTTTTCATCTGTTCGGATTTCCTAGCTGAAAGTCCAGTGATCCGAAAATTATAGGGATCAAACCTTACCTGTTCGAAAATTTCAGCCAGAAAAAAGGCTCCCGAAAGTTCTAGGTGACCTTTTTAGGGTAAAAATCCGTTGAAAATGGGCAATTTTACCATTTTTTAGATGTTCGAAAATCCTAGGAGAGGCAGGCAAGTAAGTAATTTTACAACAAAAGTTCCGAAAATTCTAGATCTCAAATCGTCTTCCGAACAGATATTTTTCCGAAAATTGTCGTTGGGTGCCCCTGACCCAGTCTCATTGAAGTCCATGCAGTACAGTTGTTGAGTGCTTCTGGATATGTAACAAACTCGTGATAGTGATTTTTCGGTCGTGTAATTTCCAGAATCGCTTCGCATTACTTGAAAACAATAAGATTATGAGCTCGTGATTTCTATCACGCATTATAATCGTGAGCGTAACCTCTTGAGAGGTTTTTGAAAACCTCGTTGCAATAATTTTTGAGAATTTCTGACTGCATAACATAAACTGATTTTCAAAGTGTCTGGACACATGACGCGTTTTGTGGAACACAAACGATCACTGCCAGGGATATGATTACATTGGAATGTTACAAGCCACTGGTATCCCGTGGAGATGTAGAACTAAAAGTTCTTCATCTCCACGGGATCCAAGGTCTGTTTTTGGTTGCAAAGAACGTCTGGCTCGTTGTGCTACAACATACACTGTATACTGTATTGTAATGGAAATAATAAAATAAAATTTGTAATAAATTAATATTAGAATCTGGTATCTTTGTAAATATTATATGCTATAAAATTCGTTATGCTCAGAATAAAAATTAGAGGATGAGTCTTATCCCTTGAACAGGAGCCCGTGCCTTGAATAAGAATTCTATAATACAATGAAAAAGTCATTCACACGAAGTAGTAAGTGTTAACCACATAAACAGCAACATTAACACTGCCACTGGTACTTTTAAGAAAAAAGAACCACAAAGTGTGGTTTTCATTGTCAGGCAGACTATCTTCGCTCTAGGACATACTCGTCTGAGCAAAACTGCTAAGGTTTACGTGTCGCTATCGTAAAACCACAAAGGAGAGTCTGTGTTGGCCTGTCTATTAACTTTTCAAAAAGGTAAATCGTTCAAAGACACTCGCCAGAACAAAACTTTAGAGGCTTACGTGCCGCTATCGTAAAACCACATAGAAGAGTTTGCGTTGGCCTGTCTATTAACTTTTCAAAAAGGTAAATCGCTCAAAGACAAACTCGCCAGAACAAAACTTTAGAGGCTTACGTGCCACTACCGTAAAACCACATAGGGGAGTTTGTGTTGGGCTGTCTATGACCTTTTCAAAAAGCAATATTTGTCTGAAAAAAAATTCGCGCAGAGGGTTTCACCTGAAAAAAAAAATTCCTGCACAAGCCGTGAGCGAAAAAAAAATTCGTGCAAGCTGAAAATTCCCCCCCCCCCCCCCCCCAATCACTTTTCTAATGGTCCGTCCCTCAGAAAAGCGAAATGGAAGGGAAGATCCAACAGAAAACTAAAGTTTATGATCTTAATCTCCTTGCGAATAAACGTCGCGATGACGAGAAATTCATACCTATAGTATACCAGCTTCCGTAAAGATGCAACACTCATTTAACGTTTTAATTACTACGCCTGATAAACTCAATGAAATTCAGTTCTCTTTGAAAATCTCGTGTGAATAGAAGCAGCCGGCTTCACATAGACGACGACAAATCAATTTTCATCAAATTTTCTCAGTTCATTACGTTTGCTTGATAAGCCCACTGATGTCAAGTCTTTGATTTTAAACATACTCGTTTTTTCTCCCGTCGTTTCTGCGTGGAGTACATTGCTCGGGGCAACAACTTCGCTACTCAAAGAATCGAATTTGCTTTTCTCATATTGCGCTGCACTACGACAAAAATTTTAGATTTTTTCCTAAAGCTCTCTCTCCCCTTTTACTTTTTCTGCTCTCTCAATAGGCTTAATTAACCATAATTATCTGAAATTTCCCATTAATTCATAAAAAAAATGTTCCCTCCGACCTTTTGCCCCGCTTCCTTCAAAACAAAAAAAGTTAAAATGTGTCTTGTGTAAAATCGAATGCCGGTAGAAGGTCCTATCTGACTTTAATTTACTTCGCAAGTTTTTGCCATGTTTAAAATTATGATCTGGAAAACATTTTGGGCAACAAGAGCAAAGAAAACCAAATATTAACCATTTGGGCAAAACGTTTTGTGTGCGCACTGCTCTCGATAAAAATGTGAACAATACGACGAGGATGGGATTCGAACCCACGCGAGCAAAGCACATTGGACAAGCAGTCCAACGCGAGTGGTTAAGGCGTTGGACTGCTAATTCAATGTGCTCTGCACGCGTGGGTTCGAATCCCATTCTCGTCGTTAGTATTATTTACATTTTTAGCGAGAGCAATGCGTACGCATTAATATTCCGTTTTCATTGATCTTGTTGCGCAAATTGTCCTTCAGATAAGAAATTAAAGAAAATCAATAACTTTGGAAGTAAATTAAATCGCTCTGTATTATTTATTTTAACAAATAAAGAAGCCTCGTCTGTGCTCTGTTCTGTTTCAAAGCACGCAGGAATAAAACGAGATCGGTCCAGCCTGGTGGAAAATACCGTTCCATTCGACATACCAAAATTTCAGAATTTATAAATGAAATTTTTGGTGGAATGGAACGCGCCCAATAGTTTAACCCGCTTCCTAGTCCAGAGGAATCCGGCCGCATTGTGCTTCACAAAAATGTGCCTTTTTCAATGTAAATTACGAAAGAAGGAGCTCAAAGCTTGCGGATAAAAAGGCCAATGCCGAGTTGTATTTGAAAGAAGCTACAGTTATTTACGGCTTTTGCCTGCTTGCAGCAAGATTGTCCGAACTAAAGTCAAAGTTGGAAAGACTAGACTGCTTGCACTCGTTCAACTCCGAGCACTGCAGGAGCAAGCTTTCAACTGATTACTCGTCGGGTGAGCGATGATACGGAATTGTTGAGGTTCAATTCGTTGAGATGACCGGAGCCTTCGCTACTAAGCAAGCGAGCGCTACTACACTGCACGTAAGTGTTGTTTGAGCATTTTTACAAGAAAAAAGCTTTTCATCATAAACAGAGACAGCTCAATGGTTTTCTCTGTCGTTGTTTTACTTCTTAAATATAGTTTCTGCCTTCGTAATATATTCTGATGTCTTTCATCGAAGAATTCGCTAGGTTGAGAATTTATCTCGCTACGTGTTTTGTAGGAGTCTAGCAAAACTTGTTATTTTCGTACACTTTTTACACTACTGTTGTCATCGATGGTCTCCATGAGCCATATTGATTTTGTCTGAGTCACACAGGGGACGTTTAATTTGGGTCAAATTTGTCGAAATTCCGAAGCAAAAATTTAAAAGCCAGCTTCATAAACCTGTTGCTATTATTTGATAAAGCACGCTGTTTCAGCCAATCAGAGCGCGCGTTATATGGAAACTTTATAATAAAAAAAACCTGGATCACTAGATAATGCAATTCAAGAGTTTTCATTGGTTTAGCTATCATGGAATATGAGTCATTATACCCTGCTCTACAAATATGGTAAACGTAGGCGTATTTTTTTGGTGCGATTTTAGTTTTATTTCAGTTTTGTCTGTCTGAGGGCGTTTTAATAAGACAATTATTCCACTCAAGCACGTTGGATATGAGATGGTGATAGTCAGCTAGGGTGCTTCGCGCCTCGTGGGCTATCTGCCATCACGTATCGAACGTGCGCTCGTGGAATAATTGTTAGTTAACATACAATAGTTCTTTTTCTTAGGTGTGATTATGTATAGTTCTGTGAAGTAAAATTACACAGCTGACTGTGCCCCTTCAAAACCAAACCTGGCCCATTGGATAATGCAATTCAAGAGTTTTTATTGGCTTAGCCATCATGGTATATGAGTCATTACACCATGCTCTACAAATAGCGAAGATATTTGTTTACAAACGTTGTTTTTGTTATTTTATGTTGAAAATGCTAAACAAAACAAAACGGTTTGTACGCAATTTTTTAGAGCGCACCCGAGCCCTGCCGCCCAGATTTCATCATATAAAGCCATAAATATACTACAAACTCGACGTAAGGTTTCAATACATGTTTCAAATATGATATTACGACAGGAAACTGAAATTTGTCAACTGACGAGGTGGCCGAGTGGTTAAGGCGTTGGACTGCTAATCCAATGTGCTCTGCACGCGTGGGTTCGAATCCCATCCTCGTCGTCAATATTGTTTAATTTTTTAGCGAGAGCAGTTCGTGCACAATATGTTTTGTCCAGATGGTTAATATTCGGCTTTCATTGATCTTGTTGCCGAAACTGTCTTTCAGTTGAGAAATTAAAAGAAAAAAAGCCACTTTAGAAGTAAATTAAGGTCATATGGGATTTTGCGCTTGTCTTTAATTTCAATCTTAGTTTATTTCAGGTAATGTTTACGTTGAATTGCTAATTATGCAGACAATTATCTAGTAACTCGTCTAACTTTTTTCAGGATTTCTGACCCTTAATGAGTTCTATTAGTTATTCAAGTAATGTGCTACAAAATTGAACCAGTTTCACGAGTTTGGTGTTATCAACTGAGACTTTACGGCTCTTTAAATCATTTTGTATTATCGATTACTAAAACCTGGATTACTTCATAACGCAATTCAAGAGTTTTCATTGGCTTAGGCATCATGGTATATGAGCCATTGTTATACCCCGCAACTCAAATACGTTTCCCGAGATGGTGGAGAACGCGTCACGTTCCGTGGAACAAAACTCACTAACTCCCCAGGAAAACAACAACTTGAACTTTGGACGAGCACGTGATCAGGTTGTGCACCTTGAAACCGCGGGAAATTTGTGTACCAGTAGGACAACGTTTCTCATTAGAGACGGTATTCGTTATTCAAGAAAAGGGATTTTTTGTCGCAAAAACGTATCATGTAGATTATTAACAAAAGGGAAAGTATGAACGTTGTGTGTCTCCAAGCTTTTGGCTTAGCGCCAAAAATGGGTCACCCACGTTCGTCAACTCGCTCTTCGATCGCGGTCGCCAGATAGGAAAGTATTTGTGTAATTTACAACAAAATATGCTGTTCCTGATCAATCAAACTCAGAACGCTTGAGTTAAGCATTAGAAGAAGCCAAAGCAACTTAAGTACTGTGTATATTATTTTTTGTTAGCTGCGAAGAAAATAACTGCTTTCGTGACTTAATTCCGGACTGGCTCCTCGGGAAACAATGAGTTTTGTTTCCCCTCGACTCCAGTGTTCTCAAGGAAACAAAACTAATTTTTTCTCTTGTGGCCAGTCATTTATTGTTATTTAAAATATAGATAGGACCCTGCGCGCGCTCTGATTGGTCAAAAACCTATGTTTTATCAGAGTATAAAACACAGAAAAAGCGTGTTTTATTGTTTTGCGCACGTAAAATCTATATTTTAAAGCAAATGAAGAAGCCTAAGCCGTGTATTACACTATGATAAAACACGATGGTCATTTGAGAACAATAGGGTAATGTAGAAAACACGAGCCGCAGGCAGCCGCAGTAAAATGTGGTCCTAGCTTCAAAATTGTGATATAATAGATATTTAATTAAGCCAAACGGGAAAACAAGTTTTAGAGATCAAACGCGAACGGAAAAGATTGTTTAGAAACCAAACATTTTCTCGCTTGAACACCTTGTTCAATCGCAGTGTTTGATAAAGTTTGAAAGCCGACAAACATTTGATGAAACATTGTAAAACATTTTGTACTTTTGGAAAGTAATAAAACCTGTTTGATACCGTTTGACCACTCTGTACAAACGATGTCTGATTATTTATGATGACCTGTTCAAAAGGTTTCGTGTACTAGAGATTTACCTGGGGAAAACTTTGATTTCTTTTTGCCCGGATTTTCATGGCTTAAGAGTTGTATTGATTTTCTTATACTAGTAAAATTTTATCTGGCGAAAAACCGATTTCTCGGTTAAGGTAATTCCCTTGAAATTGTTCCACTATCAAATTTTTTTTGAAACTTGGCGTAATGAACATTCATGATATGAACATTATAAAACTGCAATAATTAAAAGAAGTGGGTCACCGTGCTTGTTTACGCGTCAGCAGGCCCTTAAAATAGGGTATTTTTACTGGTTGCGAGTGAAAATTTCGAATCACCTTCATACAGAATTAAATCTTGGTCACTTGAAAGGCACAAAATTTTGTCTTGAAACTAAAGTTTCATTTATTGGCATAAGCAGTATTGCTTCATTTAAGCCGTTTTTGATTGCCTGGTTGCGGGGATATTGAACTTTTTTTCGGGCAGTTCCGTGGTTAACTTGACGTCCTCGCCTTGGCCAAAATACACCCAGTTGGGAACTATTTTCCAAAAAAAAATCATGTTCTACTATCAAACTTTTTTTCCTCTTCAAAATTGTTCTTCATTAGACTATTTTTAACAAATACCTGAAATAAAAATCGGGGGTCACCGTGCTCGTTTAAGAGAAAAGGATAATTTATCCGTTATCGAGCTTAGTTTGAGGGAAATATCGTTTTGCCGAGTGCACGTGCACGTGCTCATGTGCCCGCGTTGATGACGCGAAAATCGTGCGCAGTAGGGATGCGCAATGCAATACCAAGGAATTACCTTAATAAGAGGAAACTCTTTAAACAGGTTTAATTTTGTAGAACATCAGAGGAAAAGCAAGAAGAGTACTTTAGGGATCACAAATCCTCAAAAAAAGTTGGATGCGTTACTAGATAAGTGTCTGTATAAAAAAAAAATGATGAAAAAGTGATTAAAGGTGGTTAATAATTCAACTTATAAATTTGCCAGTAAAATTAAATCATCTATATGACCTTCAATTTACTTGCAAGGGTATTGGCATTGTTGAAATTCTGATCTGGAAGACAGTTTGGGTAACAACAACAGTGGAATTAATCCTTATTAACAATTTCGGTAAAACGTTTTGCGTGGGCATTCCTCTCCCTAAAAATGTAAATTATACTGACGACGAGGATGGGATTCGAACCCACGCGTGCAGAGCACATTGGATTAGCAGTCCAACGCCTTAACCACTCGGCCACCTCGTCAGATGACAAACTCCAAGTTAATGTCGTAAGATCATTTATAAAACAAGTTTTGAAACCTTACGTCCAGTCGGAAGAAACTCTGGAGAAATCTGGAGCGGGCGCGCAAAAAAATTCGAGGTCGCGACAAACCGTAGTAATTCGGCCTTCACTGGATCTGCGTTCGGAAATCTTTGGAAAATCGTCAAAGAAGTTGGAATATGGAATTTGTCTTCTCTTGTTCAACTTTATGTCTCACTACTGTGAAATGAAGATAAACTCTCGAAGAGAAATTCCATATCTATGCGCACCCATATATTTAACAACTATTCACCGAAGTGGGGGTGGCTAGCGCTAGCGGTGGATGTTTACCGAGCCGCCAAGCGGCTAGGTAAATATTAGCGGAAGAAATTACGAATAAATGATAATTACTGACCTGATATGGCTGAAGAAGTTTGTGAACATAGCACGTTTCCAGATTTTAATACAGGGAAATGAAACGATTGTGTGTAGTCGATCAGCCGCTCAATGGTGACTTTCGGTAGAATTAGGCCGTTAACTTGTAAGTATTCGAACGATGTAAACATTCAAAACAGTCGATTCATCTCTCACAGAATGACTTCTTGATACTCCTAACCTTAGTTTGATGACAAATAAATCCATTTTTTTATCACTAAAATTCGAGTTCGACCGTAAAAGAGTCCGTTGAGGAAACATTTAATTTCGGCCAGGTTACATAGCATGTCGAGAGATGGCATGTCGAAAGATGAGCTAAAGATGTCGCCAATGTCGCGGGTGTAAAAAGGTTTGAAAAATCATTTTGAATAAAATATTGAATTTTATTGGTCTACCATGGCTGAGGTTCTAATTTTTTTTCTAGCCATTCAGTCCTCGCTGATTTGTTATGGGTTCCGGTGATAATTTTTTTTTTTTTTTTCTACTTAACTTTTTTTTTTTATTAACTTTTTATTAGAACTTTATTATTATTAATTAATTTCAATTAATTCATCAATTAATTAATGTAAATTAAAACAAATGAAGAATTTAAATATCTACAAACCCGCTTGTAGCGTAGCTAATCTAGGCGGGTTGTACTAATTATAGTCATATTAACCGAGCAAAAAGTG
Organism: Platygyra sinensis; assembly: GCA_019787425.1. Taxonomy (NCBI): domain Eukaryota; kingdom Metazoa; phylum Cnidaria; class Anthozoa; order Scleractinia; family Merulinidae; genus Platygyra; species Platygyra sinensis. The sequence goes on from JAHPZR010025746.1 coordinate 42,194, forward strand.
ATTTAAAAACAGCTACTAAATAAATAAACATACACACACATTAATAGTTAATCAAACACAAAAGTAAAAAGGTAAAGCAAATAAAGGGGTGTAAAGTAGATAAACGGCTAAATGTAGGTTTGAAAGCTATAGTGTATAATAATTACTTGTGTTTAAATTCAGTATTAGAGAATGGGCATCAACATAACAGTCCTCAATTTCAAGTACAGTTAGAAGCAGCTTATGAATTTTTCTTTTAAATGCTCTTTTCGTGAGCTTACGCCAGTCGGGGTGTAGACAATTCCATAGTCTCGTACCGAAAGCAGGAAAAGACTTAAGTTTTATATGCAATCTGGATTTCTGTACAAAAAGATTATCTGCACACGAGAAACGCGTGTTGTAAGCATGAATGTCAGATGAATGTATGAAGAGTTCACGAATATTTTTAGGTGTAGAATGAGTAGAAACATCATGCATTATGGTTGAGACCGTTTCAAAGTAGAGCATATTTACAGGTAAGATGTTCGAAGTAACAAAAAGAGGGATGGCATGAGATCTTTTGCTGGCAAAGAAAATTAGGCGGAGTGCACGCTTTTGCAGAGTGAGAATCTTTTTTAAATCACACTGAGATGCTTGGCCCCAAACAGGGAGACCGTAGAGCGTGTAGGGAAATATCAATTTGATAAACGATCGTATGTCGAGAGAAGTTTGAGCTAAGAGACCGAAAGATTTCAAGTCAGGGACAAAGGTCAAAGACATCAAGTCAAGTTTGCTAAAATGAGGCGACGAGGATGGGATTCAAACCCACGCGTGCAGAGCACATTGGATTAGCAGTCCAACGCCTTAACCACTCGGCCACCTCGTCACGTCTGAAGAACGGAATATTTCATGACTTCAATCTTATCGATCAGGACTGAATTCTTCCTGCTATTATAGCATTACTATAGCAGCAAGATCTCTTCTAATAGCGTCTCCAAAACCTGAGTGTGTGGTGATCTTCCAATAGAGGCTAGGACATTGCATGTCAAAAGGAAGTTAAAAGTCAATGGGTCAGTCTTGTTTTGTATAGATTTTTTTACCCCCGTTTTGAAAATGAATCCACTTTAGTTTTTTTTTCACGTTTATCTCTTCTGTAATAATTACATAGTTGTTTATTTGTCCTTTTCTTAGAGCGGTTTTCAGTTGGTTGTCGTACTGTATAAAAACCAAAGTCATCAGTCTAGTCAGTCACAAAGGACAAAGACAATACAGTGAACCAAAACCAATTACCTTTTGACACTCCGTTGAGAGCCCGCCTATTATGATCACATTTGTTTTTGTGTGAATTTGTTTCTGAAAATTACTGTGTTGTCATACCCAGAGGTTTAAGAAACCAAAAAAGGAAAGGGAAATCCAAAAATCTTCGCATAACTGAAAACCTCTTAACGAGTAACGTTGCAGTTACAAAACCAAGTCCGATTCATTTCTCTTTTAAAATCTCGTATGAATATAACCAACCGGCTTCAGATAGACGGCGAAAAATCATCAAATTTAGTTTTCGCTTCATGCTGTTCCATGATACGATATCTATCTATAATCCAATATACTTGTTCTTAAATTCTCCCGTCGTTTTCGCGTGGAGTACATTTCTGCATGCAACAACTTCGATGATCTATGAATCCAACTTGCTATTCTCATATTGCGCTACACTACTACAAGAAATTTAGATTTTTCTCAATCCTCTGTATTCCTTTTGATTTGCATGTTTACTCCCTCGTTAAGCTTAATCACCCACAATCTGATAATTATTTGAAATTTCGCATTCATAAAGATTGTTTCCTCCGAACTCTTTGCCCACTTCCTGTAAAAATAAATAAATGAAGTGTCTGGTGTCTTTACAGCGTCATTAAAACTATCATTTGCAAAATCAATAGCACCAATCGCGGTCAATTCATTTTCGGTTTTACATCGGTCTTTCGTTCGAATCCAAAATCGTTTTACCCGCAAGTTGCCTGAATCACCCTTCAAGAACCTTGTAGTAGGAATATCTTACATAGCAATGGACCAAAGTCACTCCATACCCTCTTGTCGACCCGACTTTGGTCACGAGGAAACGAGACAACTGAGCATTTCAAACTCTTCCCAGTGTTCCCCGAGCAAGAAGTTCAACACGTGACCAATAAAGTAAACAGGGAAAATACTAAAGGGAGTTTATTGACTTTGTAACTCCATGTTTGGACATATCTAGCGCGTGCATTGTTGTTCATTCAATTTCATTCCATACGAGAGATTTTTTTCAATAGTTGTAGTGTATTTGGAGTGATGGACAGCAAAAGCTTAAATTTGAATGGTTCTGAGAAAAGGCCGAGATATCACAATTCAGTCTCGTACTTTTACTCATTCGCGTGGTCCTATTTCCAAGCATATTTTTATAGCCAAAAGAAACTAAACTTGGAAAATGCAATAATGAAAACATTTGGACAGATTTCTACGTTTGTACTTCGCAGTCTATTGCCAATGGAGTGTTTCGTTCAAATGAAAGACCCATTTGTGTCCATGCTCTCGCGCCAAAGTTGTTCGAGTAAGCTCTGGGTGCATGATCACCAGAGTCTTGGGAAGTAAGGCATGCGCAGTACAAGTGGTGTTACACAGAAACAATGTCTTTTGTGGTACTTCTTTTTCTTGCACGCTCTTTTATCCTCTTCTCGCTTGGTTGTTGACTTCCGTCTTGGAGCTGAAACGACAAAGAAGAGAATTAATCGCTCATGTTTGTTTTAAAATAAAATAAAACTGATAATCTATTACGGCTCGCGCTATTTTAGTTCATTAGGACCCTCAGTTTGGTTCCTGATGTTTTGGAAAAAAATTTCTTTCCGACGTCTCATTATAATTTGAAAATGAGACTCGAATTATACGAAAGATATGTTCATTGGTGACCACAATGTTAATTTTTGGACCGAGTATTAACTGGTACGAAGTCTTTTCTCAGATGAAAATGTCTGACGAGGTGGCCGAGTGGTTAAGGCGTTGGACTGCTAATCCAATGTGCTCTGCACGCGTGGGTTCGAATCCCATCCTCGTCGTCCTTTTTTATTAATTTAGTTCTTCAACATGCAACATGGCCGTCAAATATATATCCAAGCTGACAGTTATCAGTTATTAGTAGAATTCTACTTGTATACTAATGCAAATGCTGTAATCTGATTGGCTGAGCCATTGCACACTATCAGCCATTAGTGTGCAGTGGCTGGAACTCGAAACACGAAATGGAGACGTTTTTTCGTTTTGCTAAAGTTCTGGAGGAAAGTTTTGATGAAAAATGGATAATTAAAATCTTGAGAAGACTAAACGAAGGACATTTACGGTTTCTTGACTTAAAAAAAGTTGAAATTATTGAAAAAATTAAATGATGCGCGCGCGTGCGCGACTTCAATTTTACATGCCAACTCAATCCGGGCGATCTTTTTATTAAGGTGTAAAGTTTAATAACACGTCAACAATTTATTGAAAACCGTTATTTGAAGTAAACTTTAGTAACAATTCTACTAAAACAATTAGATTATTCGCTCTCGATTTCTATGAGGTGATAGTTGATTCGGCCTTCGGCCTCATCAACTATCACCTCATAGAAATCGAGAGCGAATAATCTAATTGTTAAATAGGAAGCTAGGCGATTCCACCAGGTTTTTTTGGTTTTGAATGGAATACAATCATATTATTTTAGTGCTCCTTTTTTAATTGTCTCATCTTTAGCACTTTTTTCCTCAATAATTTATAGTTGACAAAGCTAGATTACTAAATGCCATGTCCCCTTGAGACCGGAGATGCCGCCTTACTTGGTTGAAGTAAGTGAGTTTATTTCTTACCCAGTGGGGGTCGGGTGGTCACCACTGCTCTCCTGCAATGGCAGCAGTGGTGGCAACAATGATGACAGCAGCAGGGGCAGTGATGACAGCAATGATGACAACAATGATGGCAGCAGCCACCGCAACAAGGTTCACAACAGCAGTGCCCGCAATCAAGATCACAGCAGTGTTCACAGTGAGGGTGGCAGATGCAGCCTGGAAGCAAATATAGGCACGCAACATGTACAAAGTGAACTATTAGACCACTATGCGCCTAACATGACTTAAAACTAATAATTAGTTTACCGCTTGCCTTTGAAACTCAATGTTGGTTTCTGTTATGTACGAAAATGACCCTTCCCCTTGAGTTCGCATTGTCCGATTCTATGATTCCCGGGTATTATAGCAGATCAGCGATTTCCTCGGGAAAAACATCAAAGGCGGATTCTATGAAATACCAGAAATCCTCTATTAAGCCCCCCCGGGTTATTTTTTTCAAGCACTTTTGATGGGGGGGGGGGGTTAATATAGAGGGGGGAGTCAAAAGAGAGGGGGGCTTATTTAATTTAGAGAAACTCATCACCTGTAGCAAAAATACCGTGGTATACGACAGAGAAGACTTACGTTATGTAGAATTTAAGTCACTGTTGTGGAAGCCTAAAAGCCTAAGATTTAACCGCTTAAAGAAAACATTGTAAAGACGCCCTATGACTATAGAAACACAAGCAAGCAATACGTACGAATAGTAATACTTACTTGGATGGTAGCACACGGGAACATTCACCCATTCTATGTGCGGTTTGAGTCCTCCCCACTTGACGCAACAACAGTCTAAGAAAGACAAACACATCAACTGTCATATCTGCTAATACTCTGAATAACATTCATAACATTCTCCTTATTTTTCACCATGCCACTACATAAGAGGTTTTTAATTTCTCAAGTTAAAATTTGAAATGACCAGATTAAGATTTTCTACTGTTGACCGTCGCCTGGTTAGCTCCTCAGTTGGTAGAGCGCCGGACGGTCGGGAGGTCGAGGGTTCAAACCCCAGACCGGTGCAACACTCAGGGTCTTAAAATAACTGGGAAGCACGTGCTGCCTTTTTTAATTATATCTGCAAATGGTTAGACGTTCAAGTCTTCTAGAATAAGAACTAAAAACAGTAGGCTCCGTCTCCTGCATCTTCGATGTTATGGTTTCCACAGCTTTTTCAAGTTCTTCCAAACTTTCACGAGTGTTTCTATAATTCGATAAAACACGGAAAAAATGTTTTCTATTTCTTTTAGAAACCACTATGACGAAAAAAGGGAAACGTCTTCTTTACTTTGATCATCAAAAGGCAAATTCTCTTTGCTCGCGCCATCATTACCTCAACAGCTCCTGCTACTTATGTGTTTCTATGGAGTTATAGAAACACGATTTTTAGCCAACCAATCACGTATTTTCTTGGGACTGTTTTCTAAATAAAAGTAGAATGACGCGTGCAGTTGTAACAGCTAAT
>JAHPZR010025746.1:52500-80000 GCA_019787425.1 Platygyra sinensis
TACATGACGTGGCACACGCGCGCCGAAGGAATAGCGTGCGCACTGGAGGCGCGCAGTAGCAATGGGCGCGAACGTCGTTGATAATCATTCTCGTCCCCAGAGGCCGCGATCCTTTTGGTCAGCTACGGAGATCGCGACCTCTGGCCAGGTCCAACTCCGGAAGTCCGCATTTCACGGATTTCCCGTCACTCTGCGCATGCTCAGAGCCGTCTGACAAATGTGATTGGTTCTGGTCTCAATCTATTGTGTTTACAAAGCCATTCAAAACCGGAATGTCGTTGGACAGGGCCAGAGGTCGCGATCTCCGTCACTGACCAAACGGATCGCGGCCTCTGGGGACGAGAATGGTTGATGATTCGGAAGCTGACGTTTCGAGCGTTAGCCCTTCGTCCTGATAAGTCGGAGGGGTGCTGGCCCACTCCTCAAAACCGTTAATAACTGCACCTGATATTGGCCATGCAGTGGAAACCTACACAAGAGCAAAAAAAAAAAAAAAATAAATAAAAATACAACCAAAAGAAAACACAGGAAGCGTTTTCCGTTCGACCAGAAAGCCGTATTTCTCGAAACGCCACCAAAGATACTAAAATTTCTGATAATTACGAGTGTATATATCGCGAGGTTGTCCTCTCTTCCCGACATTCTGCTAACTATTAAGAACCAACAGATATCAGGAATGTCTCAAGTTGTGACGAAACTTCCTCCCGATGGTGTAATAAAAGCCTAGAGTTATCACGTTTTCTGGTTATTTGGATCGTTCAAATTTCCCCCGAGTAAGATTTGTACAGGAGTTTCAATTTCTTGCGTGCAAATAAAAATATTTGCATGCAGCAGCTGTGTTCCTCTCGTTTACTCTCAAAAGATTGAAATAAATGGTGTGACGTTTCTAGTTGTTATAAAGGACGCAATAGTGGAGAATCATTTAACAATTTATTTCTATTAAAAAAATTAACCACTTCTATTGTATTATAGTTCAACGTAATGACCCAGTCACTACCTACAAAGCAAACTTAATCAACACATCTCTGTTAAAAATCGAACCCAGTCATCTTGTTTGACTAAGTCAAGCCATTTCTCATTGACTTTCAAGCGTTCACTGGATTAAGTGACCAGCTGCAAACACTGTTTCAGCCAATAGAAACTATTTATATAAACTGTTTGTCGAAATCGCAAAATATTTTCACAACAGATTATCATTGAAAACTGATTTATCAGCGGTGAATAGGCTCGCATTCCACCCTGTGCAGCCTTGTTGCTAGTGGCTATGGCCTTTACGACAGCCTGCCAAACAAGCTGTCAAAATTTATACAAAATCTTTGCGATGGGAAAAAAGCCGTAAAATAGTTGCTCTTTCAGAAAAATATCGCTAATACACAATACAACAAATAATACATGTCACACAAGACCGTTACTTGGGTCTGCAGAGTGTTGTGTGACGAGGAGCCTTACCGCACAACGAATTCTATGGCACCTGTTTGATTTATGTGACTCTTTCTTTACAAAGCTTTAACTTAAATCTTAAAATACAACCGTAATTAAATTTTAGTTCCTTTCATCATTTTAATGGGCAAATCAGGGCTCAATGTCCTCAATCACGATAGATTTTGTTCGTCACGCAAAGGAAGTCACGCACTTCGAAACTCACACATTCTTCTTTCTTGAAAAAAATTACATCAAGATTGGAACTTGATGATTCAGTCACTTTGGAGATAATTATTAAATAAACACTTCGGTGTAAACTCAATTTATATTAGAGACAACTTCAAAATTGCACTGACTTGGTATTGTACGTGCCAGCCCGTAATCTATTCTATAATCTCATTACAAGGTTCAATTGAAACTTCCTATCATTACTAAAATGTTGCCTATTCAAAGATCATGCATTCATTAAAAATTATCACTGTAAGTCCTATGCCAAATTCCACTGCAGGGGATCGGGAGCTAGCCAGAGGGTACGCCAAAAGGAAAAGGGGAAAAAGGTCCAAGAGATAAGACTGGCTTACCTTCTGTGACCACAAGGGAAGAGGGGACAATTAGGGACGGACCATTCTTTTTGAGCTTGGGGGATGAGGGGGGGGGGGGGGGGGGGAAGGGGAAGGGTGGGAAATTTCCCTTAAAAAAAATTCCTGCATAGAAAAAACCTGTTGTTCAAAAAAAATATCGTTCATGGAGAGCCATGAAAAAAAAAAAAATTGAGGACGTGCTTTGCTCTCTCCAGGTTCTATTTTGATCATTTTTAAAAAAAATTCATGCACAAGCTATTGCCGACCGAATAAAGCCATGCACAGCCTGAAGGTGAGGAAAAAAAATCATGTCCCAGAAAATCGCCCAGCACCCCCACCCCATAAAAATAATGGTCCATCCCTTGCACGAAAGGATTTTACAGTGACTTAAGCCACAATACTACATTATTTTCTGTGTTAACAACTCATTTACTGTCACTATTATCTGAGCTGGCGTAAACAATTCTTGTTTCAACTGTTTTTGTTCCACTGCGTCTTGTGCTGAGCCCGTCCAAATCCTTCATCATAATTGCCTTTGGCTTTAAACAGTTGTTTGAAGTGTGGTTTACAATAAAGTTTGCCTTGAAGTGCAGCGTAGTTTCCAAGTCTAAAGGTGCAAAAAAAATTTACAGATTATTACATTTTGACAACAACGACTTTAACATTTAAGGCTCCTGTAATTGTTCCCTGTGTTTCAGTGGCATGTCTGTAAGCTAGCTACATGTAAGCTTAGTGCTTGTACCGCTAAGTGTATGTCCACTATAAATATTACTTACAATTTTTTTTCACTTTTTTCAACAATAACATTTACAAGAAGCAGGCTGCTTGATCCTTACAGACATGTATTGCTTTAAAGCATACAACACCAAAAGGTGACATCTGCAGGCAAAGGTGACTTAGAAAATAGCAATCTTCAGTTGTGTCTATTTTTTCAGTTATTGCATGCTAACCCATTTAAGTTTACTGCGAGAGGCCCTTGTGAACTGCTGATGCATGTGGTGGGCAAAAAATGGATCAGAAAATTGAGGAAACAGTGCAGTCCACTTTACCAATATATGTTACTTTACTTATATTCTAAACCCTTCAGCACTAGCATTGATCAAAATTTTATTTCCCCAAAAATATCATTACAAAATCAGCCATGCAAGTGATGAGAATGACACAAATGATCACTGAATCAAATTCTTTCCACTACCACTAATCTGACAGGACAATTTCTATTTTGATCACTGAGTCGGCAAAAACTGATTTCGCTCAACAAGGAAAAACCCAAAGAAATAACCAAGTCCGGAGAGATAGTTTTAAAAATTGCTGGAAGCTAAGGAATAATTATATAACTGTAGAGGCTAAGAAAGTGCTATCTTCAGAGAGTCTGAGGTCTGAAAGAGTTTTAAGTCTTTCATAAAGAGAGAGTAAGAGATTCAAGGTTAAAGGTCCCAGCATTAATTACCAAGCTAAACTCCAGTATTAACAGAAGCAAATTTAACCAGTCAGAGCATACACCTCAGGTTGGGTCAAAAGGAAAGGAGACTTACAAAAGTCATAACTTAAAACAAGTCAAGTTTACTCAGAGAGTTGTATCAAGAACAACAACAACAACAACAACTCAAACACACTAAAAAATCTGCTGACAGAGGTGTTTTTATTTAGACTTCTTGTGCTCCAGCACACAATAGAAGGACAACATAGTAATATGATCATTTGCAAAGAACACAAGTACAAAAGTTCAGTTTGCATCAAAAGCCACAAAATTACGTTCACTTTATTGAAACAAAGTTTGAAAAAACATCACAGTTTTCACCCCTCTTCCTACTTTGATGTCAAAATGCTGTGAGAAAAGCAAACCAATACAAGTTTCAATTAAGAAATAGAAAACATGTACCGTTTTTCTATCGAGTTATACAAACACCAGTGGAAGTTTGGGAGAAGTTCTCCCAAACTTTCACGAGTGTTTGGGAAACTCGATAGAAACACAAAGTACATGTTTTCCATTTCTTTTAGAAAACACCACGACGGGAAAAAGGAAAACAACTTGTTAACTTTGAATATCAAAATGTATATTCTCTTTGCTCGCGCCATCACCACATCAACAGTGCGCGCTAGTTCTGTGTCTCCATCGAGTTATACAACACGATTTTTAACCAATCAGCGCACATGCTTTCTTAGGACTGTTTTCTAATGACAGCTACAATACAGTAAGGTGAACACATTAACAGTGAAACTAGCAATTACAGTGTCTATGGTCACGTGGATTATAGTCACTCTCACGATGCTAGTGCATTGCATAAAACCCCAGACAGCATTTTTCAAATTACTATTTTTATCCCCATACCCATTACATTTTATTCTCCCCCGCTGTTAAAGCACTATGACATACAAGCATTCTACACAAGTACACAACACTGCAATCTTTACCAAAGGCCTGGTCTCAACAACACTTCAAGCCATTGTTTAACACTGGCCATTACATACATGCAGTGCCACCAATCCCACACTTTCATTTAATTGTATGAGTAATAAACTGAGCACAAGATCAAGATGGCTGGATGTTGGCCAAGTTCTCTTTATGCATGTTTATAAGACCAAGATAGAGTCAAGGTCCATAAACTTGCAACAACAACAAAAAAAAAAAAAAAAAAAAAAAAAAAAAAAAAAAAAAGAGAAAAGAAAAACAAGATGAGGCCAGTACCAAGCTCTGCCATCATGACTGAACAAGCTTGGCCAATAACTTTTGGATAATTTTTTTTGTGGGACACAGCATGTAGCCCCAAGCAGTCAAGAAAGTGCCATCTCACCTGCTCTGGTAGTCAATCACAACACATGATTTGGTTTACTTTGCCCAGTCATATCATAAGAGGAAAAATTAATTATTAATTTACAGTGTACTAGACATGTATCTAGAGCAGGTTTGGCTGCCTACAGGTACAAAACACAACTTACATCCAAAACTGTACAACACCGTGAACATGTATCTTTTTCAGGTAATGTTAACTTGAATCAAAAGCCTATTGAATCCTTAAAAAAAAAAAAAATGTTGTGTTCTGTTTGTGTGAGCCAGGCAGATTTCTTAAAGCCTTTTGTTCTCACCTTTAGTCAGTAGTTGGTGGGTGTCCCCCTCTACCAAACAAAAATGTATCAGTAAGTTATATTTTACTGCAAGCAAACAAAAGTGTTCTTGACATGTCTTGTATCATGAGAGGATTTATGAAGATGACGAATGATGTGGCTCTCTGATCCAGTATGCACATACACGGACGACAAAATGGCCTGAATCTTCAGCTGAATGGAGTGTAGACAAATGCCATGACATATCCATGGAACAGTTGAAGGTTTATGAATTCAAATTTAATGCTCAACAACAAGGGAGACCTCTCACATTTAAATTAGGAACACTTTACACTGTAAAGTGGGATGATCTCCAATCTTTTATCACCTTTTTAAACTGACTTGCCAGACAATAACATACTGCACTCACAAAAGTTACAAAACCCAAGAACATCATCATAGCTTTACAGCAGGATTTACATGTAAAGTTAAGGAGGTTATGGGTTTAAAACTGTGTCAAAGACCATTTGTTGGTTACTTTTAGCTTGTAACTGTTATTATTAATACTTAATTGCCTTGATATACTTTTTTTTTTGCATTCTCTATCACAGTTACCATACCTTACTTGCTTGAGAACTTAATCACATTAACAATATTTTAGTTATTTCCCAGTGAATGGTTGATGTCCAAGGAAAAATTAATAATATTGGCTTCTTGCTGTTGGAAGAGATTTTATGCCAACAAACAGACTTAAAATTAATATTAATTTGTTCATACTTGAGTTACAATAGATTATTTTATCATAAGCTGTTGAATGTTGCACTTTGTAAAGTCTGTCAGCTGTTATGATCAGCTCCAAACTCCAGCATATAAATCACATGCATTACAATACAATAGGCATTATAATGTACCTTCACTGATTGTCCGATGTTTAACTAGTTCTACAAGAGTACAACAGTGCTCAATTTACCTTGATACGGCAGCTAGTTATCAGTATTGGCCAATTAATACTAATTACAGTGTAATTATCACTTCTTTAAAAATATTTGGTACTTGAGTACTCAATAACATAATATTATGATAATTATGCCAAGATATTATGTACTGTGGATATTCACGTACTAAAGTGCAAAATGTCTCATAATGACCAATTATTTGGAAAGAAAAAAATATTATTCATTGACAAGCCTGTCAAAAGTCAAGAAAACCGGCAATTGCTGTGCAATGTAAGCGTATGGACAAATCAAGTGCTATGGATTGTGAGCTTACACTGTAAAACGCACATTTGTATGAATACTTGAATTTAACATAATTTACATGTAAAAGTCATGTATATGTATGTAGTGATCAAACAATATTAAATTGAAACAAAATTGCACCAATAAGGGTTTGAATTACTAACTGCAAAGATGCACGTGCAATAATTAATTTATTAAAAGAAGATGGAATAACAAAGTGTCATGATTAGGGTACATAATACCCCTATCATGTGTTACAGTGTTCCATTTGGCACCTACATGATGTACAGTGTACATGAGGTTGTTGTCATGCAGGAAAAATCTAAAGGTGCTAAACAGGGCATGAGATACACACACTGTCATAATATGAAGTAAAGTATGCATACAGGCCAAGTGGCTCATCAGTCCAGAGCTTATCCCAGATTCTGTACCACATTTAGTGACCAGGAATATTTCTACTCCCCTACTTCCACCCCCTCCCCCCCCCACCCTAGGTGGGTTGGATGCTAGTCCATTGCAAGTTTAACGCCAGTAATAAATTCACCAGTACCCATTTATACACCTAGATGGAGAGAGGTACTGTGAGAGTCAAGTGTATTGCCCAAGAACACAACACAGTGTCCCCAACCAAAGTTTGAACAATCGAGTGTCGTCCTCCACACTTATGCAAATATTTGTGGCATCACTATTTTAGAACAAGGAATATTGCCACACTTCTTTCACCTGTTTATTTGTGTTGTTCCCAGGTTGTCATGATCCCTCATCCCTTTTGGTGACCCATTATGGATCAGGTGTATTGAGCATGTACAGCATGTTTGTATTTTCTACAATTGTGTAGTTCCAGAAAATATCCCTGCCTCCCCCATGGACGGAATTTTTTCTAAGACCCCCCACCCCTCTAGAAATTCCAATTAAGCTTCATACACTTGTTTAAATTTTTGGCCTTACAGAACCCCCACCCCGCACAATTTGATTTTGGGTCCCAAACCACCTTTGCACTAAAATTTCAAGCGGAAACGGCATTCCATAACCAAGCTTTGCATGAAGGACTGGGAACAGATCACAAAGTCAGAACTGATCAGCATTGTTTGAAAATTCCTCTTTGTATAGTTTGGTATTCCATGAAACTCAATTTACCCCTGTTCCCTCAAGACTAATTATTAGATATTATAATTACCTCCAGATTATAATGAAATAATTATTACAGAAACTTTAACAAACCTCAAGGTAGCTTTGCACTCAGAGCATTTAAAGCAACTTTTATGGAAGACTTTCTTGTCTGCTGCTAGCCTCTCCATTGGGTAAACAGTCTTTTGGCATGTTTCACACTTCTCCTGCTGCACTGTAAAGCGATTAGTTCTCTGTTAAAAATTAAACAAAAAAAAAAACATCATGTGAGGTCACTTCAATCTGTAAAGAATCTTGTGTTGTGGAGTGCAATGCCAGGATCAAAAAAATGAAAAGAAATCTGAGAAATTTGCAAACTTCAAGTTTTTCAGTGCAAGTTCTACAAGTTCTCAAGAGTTACAATGCCAAATTTAGAGTCACAGCAATCAGACTAGCATCTCCCAGGTAATGCTTTACACTTTGAAAAGAGCAAACAGTAGAATTAATAAACAGGGCCGGGCTGTTCACAACCTGATTAAGCTAACCCTGAAGATTAGCAAGAATTTTGATTCCACTTTTTAACTTTTTGGTGAGTTTTTTGTTTATATTGTTTGTCCTTCAGTTTAGAGTGTGAGCAATAGTAAACTACACAGAACATAAGTGAAAAACATTTTAATTTATCCAAGAAAAAATGATAGTCAACTTTTAATCCTGGGTTAGCACTGACCAGTTTTAGAGCAAACCAGTCCAGTGTGTGTTTTTTCCCAAAAAAAATACATACCCACCCTTTACAGGGGATCATTGTAACTCTTGATAGGGAGGGGACTCAAAGGACAAAACTATTTTTGAATAAGCCTATTAAGCTAAAATGGAATTCTCAAACAGGGTAGGGGTGGGGGAACTTTATCTCATGAATTTAAAAATACTACATACATGTACTATATATGTACATGGACTGTTCATAGGAAGCAAAAAGGTAAGGTTTAGTCTGCATGTGAACCAAGTGGCCCATAAGGCTGGAGTGTATCCTGGTTTCTGTAGCATGAAGCGACTAGGAATAATATTATTCTACTCCACCTGGGTAGGATGCTAGTCCATTTCATGGTTACCCCCAGAACTAAGTTTTGCCCAAGAACACAGTGCAATGTCCCCAACCAGGGCTCGATCTGGAGGCGAGTGTACTAGCCATGAGGCCATGCCTGCCATAGACAGTAAATGTTCTATTGCCTCAATGCCCGTAGTATGAAAATATCCATACCTCTTGAACATTATCATCATGTTCACCAGAATCACTACCACTCCCAGTTTCCTTTAGGATTACACATTAATCAAGAGTTAGTTTGTTAGAGAGCTTTTATACTTTAACCATTAGGATTAGCTGATTACATTACATTCAAGTACAAACAAGCAGCAAGATTAACATAGGAACACTGAAGTCAAAAGCACAGATAATAACAGATACAGCGAATTTTAACAATTAAAGTCCACAATAAGGCCATTGTGGTTCAGTCTCTGCATTAATGTGAGATTTAGGTTGACCTCAAGATGACAGAGATTAGAAAGCAGTTACATGTACCTTGAAAACAAAACAATTAACATATTCATTGAAGTGTACATATGGGTTTGCACCATAACATAATCGAATCTACCCTCACTTCTGCTGAATGGGTGAATAATCTAGGTTATTATGCAATTTTAGTAAAGAAGAAAGGGACTTACATTTTCAGATATTTTGCATGGTTTTCCTGCCTTGTCAATGGTTTTCACCTCATGTAACTGAAGTAGTCAGTTCTTGTATATTTTGTAAAATCTTCTTGTATAAATTTTGTAAAATTACTAAAACTTGATGCTTAAAAGGAACAACATTGTGACTGTTCCAGGGCCCTGGCAAAGTTTGAGTTAGCAGACACAACTACTAAGGCTCTTCTGCAGTCCCCAATGAGACAAGAAACTCAGATGGCTTCATTTCATGTACTGCTATAGATCACTTTTGCGCAGAAATAAAAATACATGTACTTCAAAACCAACTTGTTTACTAATTTTATATGTACATGTATCTACACCCAAGCAATTTGTTTGTATTGTCATGCATGTTTTACAGAAAAAAAAAATTACTAAAGTTTTGCTAGCAGATACATCTATGCCAACAATTTGCTGCTTTACAGCCAAAAAGTACTGAAAACAGTCATTAAGAATTAAAACACTTTGACTAAATCTATTGTAGTGCACAGTCTAACAAATTGTTGCAGTAATTTGATGAGTCCTTGCAAAGACATGATTACAATTGTACAAATCTGAACCTTTCTAAATATGTTTCAGGTACATTAATTTGTAACAACAGTACAGGAGAGACAAGGGAAGAAAGAGCAACAAACAATTAATGGTCCCATCGATGGAGTCCATATTGAGCTGTTACATGTAATTCCTGAGAGTAGGCAATTAAATGTGAGTTTAGTTTGTTTACATACTGTACATTGTAACTCTTTCACACTCTAGGCCTACTCATCACAGCACCATCACTATGTATATTCTCCTTTGGAACATTAGCACATTAGTACAAGTCAGTTACAGCAGAAAGCATGGATCAGCAAATTAGAACTTTTAGTAAAGCAGCTAAATTAGAACATTAGCAAATCAGTGACAGGGTTTTCAAATTGAAAAAAAGTAGCAGGAGGAAATTGTAAAGTAACCGGAGCACTATCTCATTGCGATAGCAACAACCTTGTGGAGTGGGGGGGGGGGGGGGGGGGTCACCCCTTCTGCAGGGAGGAATGGGAACTTCCCCTGGAACGAAATTTTGAAAATAAGGGTGCCTTGATTAAATGAAGTTTATTCTCATGCATTTTTTGCACTTCTAACTGATTTCGTTTATTGAAGGCCACTGTACACTTATTAACAAGGGTTAGTACTGAAAAACTTTGTAAAATTAGTTGTTTTCAAACTAATACTTATTACATATAAATTACTACAGTACTTATTACATCAATTTCTTGTACCTCTAATTGAAGTGCAATACAAAACTGAACTGTAATAAAATAGCATTTCGAATCAGCTGCTTAGGTTAAAGATAAACAGTTTTTTGTGTGTTTTGTAGCAAAATATAGCTACACAATATTGGGAGACATTCGAAAAAATCTGCTTGAAGCAATAGTTTGCAACTGTTTTGTACCATTTCCCTTGAATTCAGTTTTAGAGAAAACATTTATGTAGTTTCGACCCCCCAAAATGTATTTTCCTGCAGTTCCAGCTCAAGATCGTTTTTGCTAACGTAATATTGCCAAGAAGCGGTTTCCGTTGCTATCTTTCCTTTTACATACATGAACTATTATCACAAGAAAGTTAGCGGTTTCGTTTCTACTTCACAGTTTTGTCTGAAATTCTCAACACTTGCGCTGCTGAAGGCTTTTATTGTTTGGTGCAGTCAAGACCATAACGAGTAACCTTTCAAGAGAAGACTGCCTTTGCATTCACCATGCGGATACAGCTACGGATACTGTGATCAATTCAGCCTCGGTAGATTGTTTTATTGTCACAATTGAGAACTGGAACAATTGTTACCTGCTTGTCTTTGAGACTTCTCGGCAGTTGAAAGGAAAGACAACATCTTTTGCTGCCTCCGCTTTATGTTGAAACTTTCACATGAGAACAAATATGGCGTTGCGCCACGTTCAAATGACAGTCCGTGTACACGAGCAGACTTTCCCGCTAAAAAAAGCTCTTGCTTCGAAGATCAAAAGGCACATGTAATAGGCACAATGTTCATTAATTATTTTCCGCATCAGTTGGCGTTTATTTATTTCCTCAAAAAGATCAGATCACGATTACTTAGTGAAACAGAATTGTGTTTAGTTATTAAAATTTGGAATACGAAAAGTACCCGGCGCAAATGTTTGAAGTAGCCAGTGACTTGCGCCGGGTGCCGGCTAAATTTGAAAACCCTGCAGTGAACTAAATTGTATGTGTACAGCAGAACATCATTAGCACTTACACTGTCCTCTTCCAACAAGCTGCTTGCCCTTGCTTACAGCCCCTTCCCCTTGAAAGAGGTTTTGTAATAACCACCTGTGTGTGCCTTATGCACAGTCTGACCTTCAAGAATTATCTTTACTTTCAATACTTTTTAAAGTGCATATGACATGAAAAGTATTTTTTGCTTATTTAAAACGCTTTTCAAAATACAGAAGAATGGCATTTTTCTTTTTGAAATATCTTTTTTCATTTTTCTATTATGCAAATTGGATCAGTGATGATGTCATACTGTTTGCAACTGAAAAGTGGTAAAATACGGAATCAATGATATCTCTGGAAATATTGAAGCAGTGTTCTTGAAACTTGGCACCATAAATGTGCATCACAAAAGAAACAAAATGACACCCTTAATGCTGTTGCCATGACAACAGTTTGGCCACTGGTGCTGCCTTAATAAAAACTAAAATTTCCAGTTTTTGTCTTAAACCAAGGACCATCTACATCTGTACCCCCCACAATCTATTGATGGGAGTTAAGACAATATGGGAACTGTGTCTGTGCCAAGTAACACCCTTTAGCTTACTTCAGGGGTTGCAAAGGGGGATATTTGATTTTTGGACAGAAAGAGACTGGAGCCAAAAGAGTTGCTATGCCAACAGCATTAAGGGTGTCATTTTGTTTCTTTTGTGATGCACATTTATGGTGCCAAGTTTCAAGAACACAGCTTTAATATTTCTTGAGCTATATGTTTACGGTATTCAGCATTTTTACCATTTTTAGTTGCAAACAATATGATGCCATCACTGATCAAATTTGCGCAATAGAAAAAAGTCAATATCTCTAAAATGAAAAAAAGATATTTCAAAAAGAAAAATGCCATTCTTCTGTATTTTGAAAGGCCTTTCAAAAAAGCAGAAATTATTTTTCAACAATGTACTGTACCACCGTCTTATGCTTACTATCTCCAGTTAATTCCCATTGAAATAGTACCAGTTCAAAATCAAATTACCACTGTATCCAGGGCAGTGTAAAAACACATCAGAAATGTAAAGTCTGAATGTAATTGGTCTACATGACAGCTCATTAGTAATACTGAACTCATGAGAGGGGACAGCCCCAAAATTTCAAGTCTCCCTTAGCTCACCATCTTCTAACAACTCATACTGTGTACACATGTACAGTTGATGAACTTATACACATACTTGGGTACACACAGGATGTACAATTAAAAAGTAGGAGAGTCCCCTGCTGTGAAGTTTGGAGAAACTTTGACTGCAAAACTAATTATAACCCCGTGGAGAAGATCTGCCAGTTACACAGCTGTGTACATACAAATAATTCATATAGCACACAACTGTGCTCGCCCAATACATTATTAGAAAGCAACAAAAACATAGGCTTCTGAGTTCTCTTCACTTGTATTGTTTACAAACCTGCCAAAAGCATTGACTGCCTGTGAAAGGTCTGGGAAAACATTTGGTATTAAATATAATTTGCTACATATGGTGTATATTCTCATTACCAGCCTTGATTGGTGACAAATTGATTTTAAGAGAGAAATTGTGCATTGATTACTCACAGTAGCAGGTTTATTTGATGTGTCTTTGGCATTCTCCTTTCCTTCAAATTTGTTTAATGCGTCTCTTGCATTTCGTGAGCGATGAACACTGTTCTCTCCCTGGATGCTGCTTCTTGTTTTGACACTGTCTGTTTCGTCACTATTTCTTACTTCATGTGTTTTTGCTGACTGTAGATAAAGACAAACATACATGTAATCGTTTCTTGAAAAGAACTTTTCTTAAAAGTACAATAATAGTGACTTAAAGAGTAGGTAAGGTAAGGTAAAGTCTGCATTCGAGCCAAGTGGCCCATCAGGCCAGAGCTTATCCCGGTTTCTGTAGCATAAAGCCACTGGGAGTATTTCTACTCCGCCCTGGATGGGATGCTAGTCCATCCCAGGGTTACTGCCAGCATTAAATTTGCCTGTACCCATTTATACACCTGGGTGGAGAGAGGCACCATGAGAGTAAAGTGTGTTGCCCAAGAACACAACACAATGTCCCCGGTCATGGCTCGAACCCAGACCGCTCGCTCCGGAGTCGAGTGCACTAACCATGAGGCCACTGCGCCTCCCATACTAAAAAAAAAAACAAAAAAGAAAACAAAATGTGACAATAAGCACTTAATGGCCCCAAGGGAAAGAGTGAGTTTTGTTTCCCCTCGACCCTTGATGTCCCCCCAGTAATTGGCCTAGAATACATGAACTCCCTTGCACAAACACAAGTTCCTTCATTCCACCCTAACAGGAGCCAACTGTTTTTGTTTACAAATACAAACATACCTGCTGGTCTCCTTGGCTCTCCTCTGACAGTCTCTTCCGTGCTGAATACCTCTCACTCTCAGCATCTGAAGACTTTGAAGTTCTTCCTGGTGATGTGCTGCTGGTTTGCTCCTCACCAGCTTTCCTCTCAAATCTTGCCTTCACAGTGGCTGTGTATGTTGACGTCTCCTCAGAAGTCGCCTTACTTGTTTGAGAAGACTGGTCCTCTTCAGATGATCCTTGTTTTACCAAAGAACTCTTTCCTGATTCGGAGTCATCTTTACTGCTTCTACGTCTTGCAGCTCGCTCTTTTCGCTCCTGTCTGTTTTTGGCAAAGTTGTCTTCCTTCTCTTCTTCCTTGACTTGAGCTGGCTCTTCTTTTGCCACAGTCTTTTCCTCAGCAGCTCTTGCTGCAGCTCTGCGGGCTGCTCTCCTCTCATTGATTGAAGACTGTACTTCTTCCACTTTGTCACTAGAAGATTTCCCTGCTTCATCATTTGCTGTTTTCTCCTCAGTGGCTAATTCTCCCCTTCTTTGCCTTCGTTCAGCTCTCCTAGCTGCTAAAGATGTTCTTCTTGCAGCCAATGCATCAGCTGATTCATCAGTATCACCCTCTGAAGCAGTAGCACTCTGTCTCCTTCTCTCACGCCTCTCTGCCCTTCTTGCTGCTAGATCACTCTTGTCTTCTTCTGCCTTTGGCTTTTCTTCATCTACCACAGTTTTGTTTTTAACTCTGCTTGACTTGCTGTCATGCGAGTCTTCTGATTTTTCATGCTGTAGTTCAGTTGATTTTGTTTTGGAGGAATCACTTGTAGACTCTACGAATGCAGAGGAGTAATTAAATGTAGAGAGGATGCTGAAAGGGGCAGGCAAGAAGGTGGGGGACAACTCAGATCCATACCAGAAATTTTGTTCACATTCAAAACACAAGAAATTGTGCTCATTAATGTAGTCACCAGTCCCGCTCTCTCAGAAGGGGTTAAGCCTGCTTGTATACATGTAAGCCAGGAGTTTCATTAACATTTTTGGCAGGAGGCCAACTGATTTTCACAAGATGGCAAAACTGTTAGGACTGAACATGTTATAAGAAAAGCTTTTCTCTAGATGGCCAAACATGGCGGGCAAAACCATCTGCACTGTACTGCCGGCAATTAATTTTGCCCAGTACACAACAATTAATGAAACTCCTGCATGTACCAAGGGAACACCAGTACACCCAAACAAACAGTTTAAGAAGAGCAATAATTTGAGTACTGTCAAGTTTGTCAACAGAGCTGCCAGAAAACAATCATTATCTACAATGTACTTTTTTGTAATTACTATCTGGGCTAAGTACTCATCTCATTCTTTTAAACATTTTATACATTAAAAACCAACAATTCCTTAAAAAAATTATACATGTACATGTATATGTGTTTATAGTCTCACCTCTCTCTGCATCCTTTTGTTTCTGTCTCAAAGCTCTCCTAGCACGGTAATCCATTGGAATGCTTTTATTATCTACTGCATCAGAATCAGCTGGCTTGGGTGCTTCTTCAACCTTGCTGGGAACATGGTCTTCCTTGCTAGTGGTGTCTTCTGCAGAGTTTTCATCAACAATTCTAGGTGCACTAGACTCATATGTTGCTGAAGCTGCAACTTGGATTTCACTTTCATTATTGAGTTCATTTACAGGCTCAACTTCTTCGTGCTCTTCCTCATCCGAACCATCTACTTTGCCATTCACTTTGTGATCATCTTCATACTCATTTCCAACCTCTTCATCCTCCTTCACAAAAGTCTCTTCAGTAATTTCTTCTTCTTTCTCATCTGCTACCTCTTCAACTTCCGCCTTTTCTGCCTCTTGAAAGTCAGCTCCACTTTTTTCCTCTGGATTTACTTCATGACTCACACTCTCTTTGTGTTCTTTTGACTTGGATGAAGACCTTCTTCTCTTTTTCTTCTTTTCATGCTCATCCCCATGCTTCTCTTTCTTGCTCTTTTTCTTTGAAGCTCTATCAGGGATTTCCTCAAGCCTTGACTTGTCACAAGTTTGGACTTCCAAATCCTTTGCAGCCTTTTCTTCAAAAGACAACTTATGTAAACGAGCCCTACCCATGATGGCTTCTTCCTCCTCATCTCTTAATTTCTTCTCTGCTGTCTTAGTTTTGGCTGCCTCAGCCACCTTCTCATCAAAATACTCTTTGTGGGACAATGCTTTTCCAGACAAGTCAAGGTCATCACTTCTGGACTGAGCTGTTTTGACCATTGAGGCTTCTTCAGCAAACTGTTCAAACCTTTGCCTGTGAGACTTAGCTCTTCCAGTAAGGTCAATCTGCTCCTCCTCTGCAGGTGTTCTGGAGCCTTTTTGACTTCCACTCTCTCCTGACCCAAACTTCTCAAACATTTGACGACGGGATGATGCTTTGCCAGTAAACACATCCTCCTCCAAATGCTTCTTATGTGATGTTCTCACCTGTGATTCTTCTTCTATCTTTTGCTGGAAAATATTTCGATGGGCTTTGGCTCGACCTGACAAATCCACATCACCAAGAAATTTTCTTTCAGCACCTGGTGATGTTCCCTTGTGCTCAGATGCAAATTTTTCAAACATTTCTTTCTTTGACTTTGCCTTACCAGAGATATCTACCTCACCATCCTGCTCGCTGAAAATTTTTCTTGGAAGTGAAGGAGAAACCTGAGCACTTAACTTGGCCTGTTCTTCAAAGAGCTGTTTGTGAGACTTTGCTCGACCTGATAAATCAACTTCCTCTTCATCTATCTTGATCTTTGGAGCTGCCTTTCTCACCTCTTCTGCAGCAGCTTTCTCAAAAGTATGGCGGCGAGAACTGGTGCCTGAAAACAGTTCTTTCTCCTGTTCTATTGGTTTAAGTCGAGCTGTACCTGTCTCACTAGCTTCTTGAGCTTTTCTCTCAAACAAGGATTTACTAGATGAAGCATAGCCTTGACGTGGACGTTCGTCAGCGGCAATCTTCCCTTCTAGCTTGACCCTAGAGGAAGAGATAACATCCAATGGAACTGGTCAATATTACCATTAAATATTCAGTTTAAAGTTACATGACCAAGTCAAGTAAAATTCAGAAGGTAATTGGCAGAGTAAGTTCAAAATCAGATTATAAACATATTATTTCTGTTTGGATCTCACAAAGTACTTCATTCTATGTACAACTGTTTGCAAACCAACAGAATTAAAGGTGTTTTCCAATTTAATCTCCTTTAAGAAAGATTACAGCCATCTGTGTTTAAATTGCATTTTAGAATGCTTTTCTGTTTACTTGAGAACTTATTCAAGACACTTTCATGCCACTTTACCTCAATCACAACAAATATACAATGTACATTTCTAGCAATCAAAACCACCATCCCAAAATATCAAACTAGCCATGCAGTTTACATGTAACTAGGGTAATGAAGTAAATTCTAAACACCAAAATTGTTTAGAAAAATCAAGAAAAGAGGAATGTGCCGTTAATAACCAATTAGCCCCAAGGTTTTATTTATAACTCGGCCTTCACTCAAATGACGGGAATGCACAGCCTTTGCCATCAAGTTTGACACCATGCTAAAATAAGAGTTTTTCGATTTGTTTTAAAAATTCATAATCTGCTGAGCTCTTTGCCCTTTTAAGACTATTCTGCATTAAGTAAGCTTATTAACAAAAGTCGGGCAAGTACACCGAACGGTGAAACAGTCGGAAGTTTCAATTGGCAGTGACAAAGTCTGAAAACACAAAAGACGTGAAAATTCCATTTAATTTAAGCTTAAGTATTTAAGGAATTGACAGAGAACCCAGGACTTGAAAAGAAAAACAAAGACTCGCGAGAGTTGCATAAGTAGGATATTTCCTCTGGAGAGCGTTTGACATCAAAAGCTGTATCGAAAATGTTTTCTTTCGTAAAATAAATAAGACGCCAAAGACAACATCACAGCGTGATTCGCTATGGAAGTTGAGTAAATCGCACAACAAAGATGAACACTTCTGCAAGGTGAGACCAGATTGAACCATAAAATAACATTTAGCCCAGCTAACAAAAATGCCAACGGTTTAGCCGATGATCTCCAAGATTACAGCGATATTTATCAGCCGGTTGATAAATCAGTTAGCGCTGCTGCCTTCATGGCTAAATGAGGAATCGGTAATTCAGTGCTCACAAGGTGGCTTCAACTCGAGGCCGCCAAAATGACGGCTTGTTATCCTGGCTTCGCCAAATAAAACAATGGGAGACAAAGATTATACAACTGCTCGCACTAAAATTCAAAAAAAGTATAAGCTTATAAATATGTACCTCTCGAATTCCTCAGAATCTTCGCTGTACGATTCTCCTGAAGATGACTCCTCGTCGCTCTCATCTTCCGACTCGTCGTCTTCGTCTTCCACATCTTCTTCCTCCTCTGAATCTTCTATTTCACCGTTTTTTTGTGCGTTCACTCCACTCTTTTCGCTGCCGGTGCTAACAGAAGTGCCTCTTACTGTATAACTGACCCTTTCGTCCCTGCCTTCATTCTCGATCACGTTGGTTTTCGATGGCGAGTCATCTTCGTCGCTCGCTAATTCAACGATTTCTTCTCGTTCGTCGCTGCTGATATCGTCAGCCATAACTCAAATGATTCTCGTTCGTATGCCAGAGAAATGAAAACGGAGAAGACAATGATCGTGTAGAGAATGCACCGCAAAAACTGGGAAAACCTACGAACGCCCACAGACACAAGAATACGCAAATGAAGGCCGAGTCATTACAAGCACTTTTGTGGCGAACAAATAAACAATAGAACAACCAATCAGAGGCATTCCAGAATGAACGGAGCCGGTCTCTGTTAACCGGTCCAAATTTGGTCAATGTCAGGGAATCATCTTGCGACTGGCTCTCTGTTGTTCATACAATGCTCTCTGTTGCACGTCAATTCACTTTCCACTGAGTTAACAGACATGAAATACATGTCAGAAAAACTGTGGCAAAATTCCAGACCAATTAATTCTTGACGCGAGAAGGTACAACATTTTTTAAATATTCTAAACATTTCTTTTCATTTTTCATGTATTTTCGACCGACAGTACAAACGTGACTTGACACTCTAAAAGTACTAATTTTTGAGATACTTTCACGTTCCTTAAAACAAAAAAAAAATACTGCAGAAAAAATAATTTCCTGCAAAATATTTGCTCCACTATTTTAATTAGCAATATCCTTTTATAGCGAACGTCAAATGTTATGAACGCATTTATTCCAAAGATCTGTTTCGAAACAGCCACAAAAGGAAGAAAAATTATTTTATCCTTGATGTAATACGCAAAATGCGGAATCCAAAGTATTTGGTTCGTAAGTTAAAATACGAGAGTACAGAAGTTTACTTAAGTCAAGCTTATCCGCCCTGTTCCACCGGGGAAGTGTTTTCAAAATCTCCTCCCGCGCGGTGCTTCCCATCGTTTTACGCCAAAGCGCGTAAGCGATCGGTTCTACCCGCACGTGATGTAGTTTTCCTCGGAACTCGCGGCAGGCTCATTTCCATTCTTCCTGCAGATCTCTAGGTTCTCGATCATCACCTGTTGAGCAATTCAGTGATTTCAACAGTCCTGGTCACTAGATCATAGTTTAAATAGAATAGATCAATTTATGATGAGCTTTAAATAGTATCGCCAGTTTCTTAAATCGATCTCGTATGCCTTCGTATTTATACTTTTCATTTTTTCCATCAAGTTACCGGCTCAGTGCCCCTCGCCGTTGTTTATTTCCATTCTTTCTTCAATGTGTCTCCGTCGCAGTTCAAAGCAGTTCGTTGGGTTTTAGCTGTGTACTGACTGCGTCAACTGATCAGTTTTAATGCAGTAATTTCTTTATTTGTGGCTTATACGTATAAAATGATTTTAGCTATGCAGATCAGCGGCTTAACAAGACAAGGCATACAACAGCAGTTTAAGTTTCTCGGCTCCACTCACACTTAAATAAACTTCTGAAAAAATTAAGCGGAAACGTTGAATAAATGTTCATGCTATTGTCGAATGCTCAAGATGACTCAATAGTAACAAGTGGTTTACTTAAGGTGAAATTTATGCAAA
Organism: Platygyra sinensis; assembly: GCA_019787425.1. Classification (NCBI taxonomy): domain Eukaryota; kingdom Metazoa; phylum Cnidaria; class Anthozoa; order Scleractinia; family Merulinidae; genus Platygyra; species Platygyra sinensis. The sequence continues at coordinate 72,238 of JAHPZR010025746.1, forward strand.
CCATACGAACTGCATATTAGATATACTTGCCCGCTAGTCGAACATGCCTGTATAATCTGTGATTACTACTAAAAATTTAATCATAATAAGCTATTTTTCCTTTATTCATTTCTCTTGGACTTTGTTTAACATCACGGAAATGACACGATACTGTTATACGTGACTTTCTTTATTTCTCTCGTGTATGATGGTGATGACGATAATGACGATGATGATGATAATTATCATATTAATATAAGCTGCCACTGTCATAATTTCTAATTTTGATTGAAAGCCGGTTTGAATTGTTGAATATAAGTGGGGCTCTTACGAACACTAGCGCCATAGAAGGGCTGATATTTTTCAAACGGAAACTCGTCAACCCAAGGCCAGACAGAGGTCATTAGCATAACATTAGAATCAGGAAATATTGTGCCGCGTTTCAAATATTCGGAAGTTCTCTCGGGCAAGGCGTCCCGGGTTGGATGTAAAGTATATTCACATAATGGCCATTTAGCCGCCAAATCTGACAACAAGCAGTTTTTTATTTCCGCTTCAGGTACTCTTTCTCTTTCATGGATAACTTTAAGGCACCGATAAGAAACGTAGAAGAGGATCATAGAATTACGATTTTCCTGTTGGAATTAGTCAAGTTTATCGCAAGATTTTATGGGCTGGGTTTTAAAATCTCTTTCAAAGCGACACTTATCCGGAATCAAATGGAAATTATTTCAAGATTACGCCGGCGGTTGAGGTGAATACCGTTCTTCACCAAATCAGAAGTTGAAGCAGGGCAAGAACAATACCTCATTGAAAATTTTGATTTATTCCTAGCATTTAATAGCCTCTTGACAAATTTCAAAAGATACTATGCTCAAACATCAAACAGCTGTTTGTTTTCACGTAGCTTTTGAGAGCTCTTGTGTGTTGCGTGCTTAACAAATGATATTAACCTTGTTTTTCTGTGTTAATATGAATATGATATTAGACCCGAGAATTTAACAACAGATTGAATAAATCAAAACCCCGACTGCGTTGATGCGAGATGGCAAGAAAAGATCCAATCCCATCATATTGCAGTTTTCAGCAGAGATACGTTCTTTAATACTTTTGGCGATTTAGATAGAAGGCGAAATTATGTGAAGGATGGACGAGACTTCCTCCTAAAACTTGCCAATACAGAATAACGCCTACCGACAGCATCATCGGAATGTCTTCGTTCACTTCCGATGATTTCCGATAGATTCCTTCACATTCAGTACTTCCTGAGTGTGTGTGGGGGGAGGGGTGTGTACTGTTGAGTGCGTGGGTAAGGTACGAAACATCTGGCACATTTGAGCCGGCGAGTATATTAGGAAACCGTGTGCAGGTCTCCTTGAGAAAACAGCAAACTGTTTAGCTTATATAAAATTCAAGCAAAACAAGTGTACCGTAATCTGATGGGATGGGCTCCTGATTCAGTGGAGAATTTAAATATCTGAGATGAAAATATCAAGAGAACCACCCATCACGTGGTCTAGGAGACATGCCGGGTGAGTCACGACAGCAACGTGGATTACCGTGACATTGGTTCTGGCCAATCACGACGGCCACCGACAATATTGTCCTGGGGATTCCAGTGTGCCCGAAAACTCGAACCAGTTACGTGTACTGTATAAAGTGACACAAATTAAAGCATGGCAAAGCGAGCGAGTCAAGGTTGGTTTTGGTTTTACTTCTGCTTGTTTTTTTTTTTTTTTGGTCTTACTTCTGCCTTCGTGCAAGTTTGCACGCGAAACTGACAGGAAGACAAAAACTGCGAAGCAGGATCGCCAACGTACTCAAATTTGCTCCAATTAACAAATTGACGTCAGTTTTTCATGCGTCTGTTCTGTTATCGATTATGAATTTCGTCATAACACTGTCAAAGTAGCTGGATCTACGAGGCGATAGCCGAGTGGATCCGCAGACTACTTTGACAGTGCTATTGCGAAATTCATCACGGCCAATAACAGGACAGACGCATTAAAAACTTGCATAAATTCGTTTTTTTACGATAACAAATCGTCAAATTGTCCGCTCTCGTTCGTTGACGTATGGCATAAATTATAAATTCATGAGTCCGTCCGCTTATTGACAAGAGCGAGAGACATGCAAGAGAATTTCTCAGTTATAGGAAAAATGCAAATCGAATTGGCGCAATTTTCAACATTTCACCTGTAAATGTGGATCGAATCGTCTTACTGGAGTATGTTGCGTCCGCAGATCATGTTCACATTTTCATCGCCGACAACCGCCGGTTTGCCTGGGAAGTTGAACTCAGTTCAACTTCGCAGGTAGGCAGTGGTCATTGCCTTGGATAGATTATGATTCGGCGATAAATTTTCACATATGCTGTAACGGTATTCCTGGCCTTGTCGGCGGCTATATCCCAGGTATGTCGGCGGAATATGAGAACCAGAAGCCGCTCCACAGCTTAGTTTGTTATGTGAAGTATATATGAAATGATTCATATTTGTACTGCGGTTGTAGATGAAGTGAAGATTGATCATCGCAGTAAATTTTCCAATTTAAGTAATTGGAAAGAAGAAGCCTGAAAAAAATCAAGGTTCACGGGATTCGAACCTGTGACCTCCGCGATACCGGTGCGATGCTCTACCAACTGATCTATGAAGCCACACATTGGGAGCGAGGTCAAATTATTGAGTTCATGTTTTCCCGTGCAGTAAATTGATGTGAAGTATATATGAAATAATTCATATTTGTACTGCGGTGAAGATTGAAATAATGTGTGGCAAGAGACTAGATCATAGTCTCTTGTGTGTGGCTTCATAGCTCAGTTGGTAGAGCAGGTTCGAATTCCGTTGAAGCCCTGATTTTTTCAGGCTTCTTCTTTCCAACTGCTTAAATTGGAAAATTTACTGCGATGATCAATCTTCACTTCATCTACAACCGCAGTACAAATATGAATTATTTAATATATACTTCACATTACTTCACTGCACGGGAAAACAGGAACTCAATTATTTGACCTCGCTCCCAGTGTATGGCTTCATAGCTCAGTTGGTAGAGCATCGCACGGTATCGCGGAGGTCACGGGTTCGAATTAATCCAGTTGAAGCCCTGATTTTTTCAGGCTTCTTCTTTCCAATTGCTTAAATTGGAAAATTTACTGCGATGATCAATCTTCACTTCTTAGTTTGTTATTCCGGGCTGAGCCAGGCATACTAAACGGCTGAGCCGATCCGAATTCAATGAGCTGTTTCGAATTGATTCAAACGCCGTACTTTAAAAAGCACTTAACGACTGGCCACAAGGGAAACAGTTAGTTTTGTTTCCCCGACACCCTCAATGTTCCCCGAGGTGAAGTCGAGGGGAACATTGAGGTCGAGGGGAAACAAAACTCATGGCTGCGCTCGCAAAATTGAGCGGCTGCCAAAACCAACCTGTCCCTTTCGAAAAATCATGATAACAGTCTTTTTCTTCAGTTCGTAGCTAACAAAAAATATAGACAGTACTAAAGTTGCTTTGGCTTCTTCTAATGCTTAACTCAAGCAGCTGTTTGAGTTTGATTTGATCAGGAACAGCATATTTTGTTGCAAATTACACAAATACTTTCCTACCTAACGACCACTATCGAAGAACGAGTTGACGAACGCGGGCGACCCATTTTCGGCGCCAAACCAAAAGCTTGGAGACCAAAAAAGGCAATATTTTCCTTTTTGTTAATCTGCATGATATGTTTTTGCGACTATAAATCCCTTTTCTTGAATAATGAATGCCGTCTCTAATTAATAAGAAGCGTTGTCCTATACTTTAATGGCTTTTGAACATCAGGCTGACTGGTACACAAATTTCCCGCGGTTTCAAGGTGCACAACCTGATCACGTGCAGTGCTAGTTCAACTGAAGTTCAAGTTGTTCTTTTCCTAGGGAGTTAGTGAGTTTTATTCGTCCTAGGGAGTTAGTGAGTTTTGACCCACGGCACGTGACGCGTTCTCCTCCAATTGGAAAACGTATTTGAGTTGGGAGGTATAATGAACTTAATTCATTAAATTCGATTCGGTTCATGTTAAGTACGGCGTCTGAACCGGGCACGTTAACCAATTCTTCCCTAGCTCCTATTTTAGTATCCAGAAAGTTATAAGGACTTGTTACTAGACTTTCCCGACTTTCCTTTCCAGACGCTGTACTTCAGACGAGCCGAATCAAATTCGAATTTAGGCCGAACCAAATTAACACCGGCTGAATTGATTCAACGTCGACGGCTTAAATCCAGCTGAACTAAATTCAGTAGGACTCAGATTTAATTTCTAATATTTTTCAAAGGACAGCTTTCGATCTCGCTTGGCTCGCCTTGTGCGCCGTTTTCTGTCTGTTTACCATGTTGACCTGCATGAGTTCAGCACGTATCAGCGCTGATCGAAATGCACTTTTATCTGCCTGATACGTGCTGAACTCAGGTCAACATGGTAAACGCACAAGCCGAACCAAGCGAGATTTGAAAAATATTAGAAATTAAGACTGAGTCAGCAAAAAGGAGCAGAATGAGGCCAACTGCATCAGTCTATTTACATGAAATTGCAAGAGGACAACCGACAAATTAGTTCTGATGTCGCACTTTACATGAACTTAACTTGATTTCCAAATACAATTTAACCTTCCAACTTACAACACAACTAGAGCAAAAAGCCTGACTTCGATACTCAGGTTAATTTACAACTGGAATATATTCACAGACAATTCAAACACATGCACGAAAACTATGATGAATGCAGATTAATTGTGATGATGTTTACACAGCAATGGTTGAGAAAATACGTACAGTGCAAGTGTGCAGGAAATGCTGACGAGATGCTAATTATAAGAGAAATAACCTGATCGTGTCAATCGCATCTTTAGGACAAGACTTTTATGTTGCTTACTGCGATGTTTGATTGAATGCTGAGAAAGTATATCTAAACTGTCAAAGAACTGTGGAAACGTTCCACATTCCAGCCCTGTGTGCGATTTACTCGGCTGAATAGTGTGTCAAAGTGCGAAAAGGTGACAGTAGTTGTTGTGACAACTGATTTTGAGGAACCAATATAATAGGCAGGCCCTCGCTCAACCCCATCGGATGAGTCTCTCGCTAGTTGGGATCTTTTTTAACGTTTCTGTTCAATTTACAACATTTGTTTGCTCATTTCAGTGTCCTCAATTAGCACAGTACTGCTAATGACTGACAATCGTATTCGCAACATTGATTTAACTAACTTAATAGACACCGGCTGCAAGGGCTGCATTCTCTGCTCCACATGATCTTTATATATATATAAATTAGTTAGAGATTTTAATAAGCGATCATTTTTTAACACCACATATTTGTTACTTTTATTACTGTTAGCATTCTTTTTTGTTGTGTCCCCTAATTAGTATGGGTATCACCCAGGCTACAAGGTTTTTGACACCTAAATAAAGTTTTTACTTACTTACTTACTTACCTACATAAAGTGACCTTTTCTTGAAAAAAAATGACTATTGACTCACCGTTGACTCTAATATCAAAGCCAAATTTAGTCGATCTTACAGCTGCATGTTTTATTCACAAGTGTCTTTAACGCCAAAACATCCTAGGCGAAAAGTCGAGCTTTGTAGCTATCACTTTGTTCGCCCTGGGCAGTAACGGGGTGGAAATCGGGCTGGAGCTCCCAAGCTGAAGGGCTATAACCACCGAAGCCTTCTCGGCCGGGTTGTTCGAAAGTCAGTTAACGTTTACCCAAGGTTAAACATTATCTGAAGAATTGTTTTTTCTTGTTTAAAAATGTTTTTCACCTCTAACGTTTGGTGTAGTTTGAGATTACTACAGCTTATAACTGAAGGGCAAACAATATAAACAGAGTACCTAACCAAAAAGTTACAAAACTGAAATCAAAATTCTCGTTAACCCGGGGTTAGTTTAATCCGGCATTGAACAACCCGGCCCAGAGGTTTATTTTGATTCTATGAAACTTACAAATCAATATAGGAGTCCGGCCAAAAAACATAGCAAAAAGCATCCGAGAACAAAACGAACCTGAAGTTCCTGAAGTTTAAACCTCTAGATTTAATACAATAAATATGGGAAGCACACTTAACAATTATTCCATGAGCACCCGTTGGATATATAAACAATAGTCTCCATTTGGAGCGAAAATATGCTCGGATATTTGTCCGCGGACATTATCTCTTCCGAGAAGCGAACAGTTTGAAGCGAACACTGTGAGCTTCGAGGAACAGATAATGTCCAAGGACAAATATCCGAGCATATTTTGGCCCCAAATGGAGACTATCGTGTTTATTATCCTTCAAATCTTTTACCCAATGCGCGCAGTTTTAAAAATTGGGTGATATTTAGTAAATAAACCCCTTCAGGCGGCTGGTATGCCGGCTGATAATGTCCGCGGCTGAGAGATTGTCCGAAAAATGAACATTTGGCTGAGAAGCGAAGCTTCGAGGGCAAATGTGAAATTTTGAAGACAATCTTTATTTCCACTGTGATTGGACCAAATTTGACAAGCTGTCATGTGAAATTAATTCTCGTAACGCCTCCCTTGGCGCTTTTTGGTTCATTTATTCCAACGTACTGTTCATAAACTTGACTAGAAAGAAAAGTATTTCATCAGGCTCACAATTTACATCTGTGAAACACAGAATGTGTAAAATCTGTAGCACTTGACGGTGGACTGATTTTTCGTCGCTCTCTCGCTTGAGATGAAGTACTTCAGCCAGTTGTCGTCGTTTTGAGATAATGCACTTGTCACTGAAACCCCCTATCCCGGGGAAACGTGAGGCATTAGACAGCTGAAGGAAAAAAAGGAAGAAAAAGCCCCACCTTAAGGGGAGAATTTTTAGTTTAAGCCCCAACCAAAGGTTTGGATTTTTCAAAAATTGGTTAACGTTTAATAGTGAAATATGCAAAGTCCAAGACTTTTCTGACACATACGCCAACGAAAGAAATTTTTCTCCAAGGTATTGAACTTCGATAGCGAAATAAATGCTCGTTTTCTTTTGAACGGGCATGGTAACCTCTATTTTTTAATGCATAATAATAGTGAACATACTATCTTCCTTAATTTAAAAAAATAAAACTAAAAAAAAAAAAAATGATCGTAAGGAAAAAAAGATATAGGTGAAAGAATGCGCAAAACTGTTGGTCTGTGATGCAAATTATGACCGCGAAAACGACTCTACGAACGCTTTATGTCCACGCCGTTTTAAATAGTCTGATGTTTCCACAAATTTTATATGATATTTTTCTACATGCTCGACACTTTCTAGCTGTCACGTTTTTTCCTTAGTATTACATTAAAGGACCCTAGTCAGCCTCCGCCATTTTCGATGACATCGAAATTATTGATATAGCATGGTGAAGCGAATTCTTATTGTTTTACTGTAAACTGTGTTCCAGAAGGTATGTTTAATTGTCTTGAGTAGTTCTACAGTGATTTTTCTTACTTTCGACAGGCTCCGAATAAAATATAATAGCCAAATTCTCGAATGTAAACAAAAACAAAGGTATGGCTGACTAGGGCCCTTTAAGGGCCTCTTCATATGAGCCCGGTCAACCGAGCTGGCTCGGTTTCCGAGATCTCGCCTCGCCACTCTTTTCTTTGTAAAAATATCGATGTCTTCTTATGAGAGGCTGGGCTGGCCCGGTTACCGAGATCGCGGTTTTTGCGACCGAGATCTCGGTAACCGGGATGGAAATTTTCCCATATGAACACACCAGCCCTGTGACCGGGACGAAACATTTTGGACAAAATAGCCTCGCTTTCATCAGATAGC